>PNEQ01017605.1:0-18091 GCA_003012365.1 Medauroidea extradentata | reverse complement strand
GAAAGGGGTGTTCTGTCGCATGATGACGAAAGCTCTGAAGACATTCCACTGTCCAGAATTACCTCAATTCCTTCCTGCTCCGATTCTAAAACACCTCTCAGTTCGTGTGAAGCTCCTGGGTCATCAAAAGCATCACCCCTCCAAACCTCTTTCTCCAGCATCCTTTCAACTCCAAGTAAAAGCAAACCCCAAAAATTAGTGAGAAAGTCTGTGAACTACAAGGGTCAACGTTTAACAAGTCTATTCAAAGAACGGGCATCAGCTAAATCAGTGGCTGTAGCTTCAAGGAGGAAAAAAAGGCCTACTAACCAAATCATGGACACAAATGAGAAATCATCTAGACATAATAAGACACAAAACATGGTGAGGGTTACCAGTTTACAGAAAGACTCCTGGTTTTGCTTCTTGTGCGAAGAAGATCTTCAAGATGAAATGATATTGTGTCAAGAATGTGTGCGATACGTTCACACTAAATGTGGTGGGGCTACGCCCAAACAAAAAGGACGAAGCACTTTTTTATATGTGTCCTGAATGTAGAGAATAAGTTAGTTTAAAACACTCACTACTTTTCTTAATTAAGTTATATCGTGATAGTTTTTCTAGGTCAGTTTCTGTGACTTTTTTACTGAATTCATTGTAACACTGTAAATAACAATATTATAATTCGAACATTTTTAGCAACAAAATCTGTGTATGTTGTTAAATAAGTTATTTGTGATTATATAACATTTCTTGTTTCATTTTGCAGCTTGGAAGAAAATTTTTGTCACAAAGGAAAAGAAAATAATACTTAAATCATATTAATCTAAAATAGTGTGATATTTGTGTGTTCAAATGTATCGCGATGTCTTATGATGGTCTTAATTCCGTCAACTAATCATTTAAAAGTGACGTTCCTTAACCCATCAGGTTCAATTTTCTAAGCTACACCAGTCCTAGAGCAGACTCTCTTACATTGCACGGATTAGTACTAATTTCCAAATCAAAGATAGAATTATGGAACTGTTGTCAGTTTATTTTTAAAACATGTTTCAATTATCTATACCAGCATTATAATGTAAACATGAAGTATTTAAATTTATGTAAAGTTTCAATTTATCACATTCCCTGTACTGTTGGATTTAGGAACATAGGTCCTTGACCCGACTTAATAACAACTTATTTGTAAAATATTTTTTAATATTTTCACATGATATATCGAGCATTTTTGATATGCATTTTCAATTCAAATCATGTTATACTATTCTTGTGATTTTTTAATAGTGTTGTCTTTAAAAATATACATTTGGTGAAAGATCAAACCTTAAGGTGTCGGGAATAGGGCCAGTTACCTTATACTGAATATTAGGCAAAACGCATGCATGGAAATGTGTGATTAATAAAATGATAATTATGTTGTTCAAATAGTTAACTATTTTTTGTCATTCCTAAACCACTAAAAAATATGCATGTACAATTTTGTTACTAAGAAACCAGTTATTTTTTTATCTTTGTGCATTTCTGAGAGTGTCAGCTTTATATTCCTTCAATTCTTGCCCGGTACACTTAAAACTTACTTAAATATATTGGTAAGAATGATTAATAACTTAGCTCATTGTTTCATATGTGTTAAGTATTTTTGCTCTCTTTTTGTTAAGTTGCAGAAAACAATTTTTTCATCGTCATTAGTACCAACGGCAATTCGATAAGCCGAAATATGCTGTAACAGGAACGCAAGATGTGAAAGGAGTTATATTTTACTAATCTTACTAAAACTGATATATCAATCAATAGTTAATTCGTATTTTAAACATATACATGCAGTCGCAGCACGGGTTTGAGGCGGGTTTGCTGAGGAAAATACGTCGTGTTTTTCTGACATACAGCATGGTGTGATAAGCTGTCTTGGGAAGGTTGGTCCGGGCCCAAACCAGGCGGGGGTGGAATAGGACCACCTTGTTCTCCCTACTCACTGGAGGACTCGCTGGGTTCCCCAGACCTGTTATCCCTCGCCCTTCGTAATCCCCTGCAAGCTGTACTCCATAAACCCCTGGCTTGCTACCCCCACCCCCACACACACACATAGTTCACTCTCCAGGAAGCCCCTTGTCGGTGGCCGGACGACAATGCGCGGACTAATTTCCCCGCCCATAATAGGTACCTTGCTTCGACCACCCTCGCTTCCAGTCTGTGTGCAGGTATGCCCGGCTGCATTGTCCGGCAAGGGTGGCTACCTCCTGCCTTCTCTGTTATAATGGTAGCACTCAGGAGGAAAGAATGGAAACACACACCGGCGTCTTGTACGGCGACATGTCGGCAACTCCGCGTCGTCGAGCCGGACACAAAACAACCAATCCCTTGGGACGTCATCGTGTGGCCGCTCTCCAACTCCCGGCAGATCGTCTCTTCTTCGCTCGCATGGGAGATGCAAGACAAAGTGACTGACATCTAGTGGTGAACTTCTGAACCTTCGGAATGGTGACCCCGACTACAGACGCTCTATTGTTTACATGCGTAACGAAGTGAATTAATGTCGATTAATAAATACTGGATGGCAAAGCACCGTTTTCCGTACTAATTAGTAAAAAACGTTGCACATATATTTTTTTCTAAATTTTACAAAGCACATCACATTATCGAGAGATAGCGATGTGAAAATATAGTTATGATTATTGTCATATTTACACATCGCAACTTACACCAAACTAATCGTATCTGAACATAAACAGTCTTATTTCTATAGTAATTCCGTGTAAAACTGTTGTATTTTATATTTACGGTTTCCGTAATCACTGTTGTTAAACACGTTGTTTTCACAACCGCTGTTGACATAAATTAAGAGTTAAAGGTATAGACTCTTCCATTTATAGAGTTCTAAAATTGTTGGAATTGTAAAGACGTAAACGTGTCACTGGAGCAGTTGGCGCAGTGGCTAGAGCACTCGCCTCTCACCGATGTGATTCGGACTCAATTCCCGGCGGTGTTGGTTCCCGGATTTCCGGATGTGGGAATCTTGCCGGTCGAGGATCTCCCGTTTCCCGCGCCCTCTTATTTCGGCGATGAAGACCTGGATATAAGTGCTGTCCAGAGTACGATTTTTTTTTTTTTAACTGTTAGGCTACTACTTTGTCTACAGTGAAATGTTATACGAAAAACATTTCGAAGCTTTCTTTGCAGACATATTTCGTTAATGCTTGGTAAATTGAAAATTATAAGTTCATAATACCCCTTTTCGATATAAAGTATTACTTCAAATAACGACAATCGTTTCATGACGAGGATGTTCTAACAATCGCTTTAACTAACCTGAAAGCATTGTGTAAACTATATGGGTTATAAATGGTCAGTTTTTGGTGCGCCCAACTTTTATCAAATGTGTAGTTTACAAAAAGGTTATAATTTCTTTTTATCCATTTTAAATTAAGCATAATGAAATCATTTATTTGCACAAACACTCCACATGGCTTTATCTCACGTCGCTTCTAATACACATTGCAATTAATATTATGGAATGTTTTAAACCATTGATTGTATGTTTCACATCAAATACAGCTGGCTAAGGAGGGCTTTTTTTTTAGCCATTTTGAGGGGCCTGAAAATTATGTTTCTAACAAGCGTGTAAAAAAAAACAGAAGCGTAGTGTTATGTGTGTTCTTTTCGTGGCTAAACTTAATATGAATAAGTTAAGCGGTTTGGAGTAAATAATAACACACGTGACACGCCGCAACACCCTCCATGCACCAGTCGAGGACTTCTGTTAAGGTACCTGTCTGTCTGCCTTGTAAACAGCGTTGCAGTGTGCTAGCAGAACAACTTTTTTAAGAAACTTCTCAACGCGTTTATAATGTGTGCATTTACGAAAAGAACATCTTCAAACGATATCGGGAAGGTAGTTTCAAAACATCACGTTACTTAGGAAAACAAAACTGCAGTAACTTAAGAGTGCGCAATAGATAAATAAACGGTGAAAACATCAATTGATTTCTTCGCTTTTATCGAAGCCAAAAATGGATAAAATACTCAATGACAATCCTAGATAACGGTGTTTGCCAACTTTATGAGTAAATATTTATCCAGCAATACTAATTCGTTACGCGTGATCTCTTGCGCCATAGTTAAACACACGAGGTTCCGGCGTCAGAGATCGTGCCTCAGAAGTTCGTAACACTGGAAACGTTGGCTGAAACTATTGTCTAGGATTGCTACTGTATAATTTTCGCAAATTGGCTTCAAGAAACCTACAGTCATAGATTAATGCATTTAGCACTGAATTATGTACCACACCCTCTTACACTGACCTGTACACTCAATGTTTAGATTTGTTTTTGCCGCCTGTTAGTGTTTTCAAGACAGCACAACTGGTCCTTCCTGCGGTACAGTGGTCGAACCATTTGCCTACCACGACAGCGATATGGGTTCGATTCTCTGAGGGATAGTCCTCTATTTTAGAATGTGCGAAACGTGGTGAATGACGACGTTGAACGATGGGGTTTCTCAGAGTACTCCCATTTCCCCGTCCTTGCATTCCGTCACTGATAAATCTCACCCAGCGTTGAAAAACTTGCCAGTAAAGGGGGAGTTCACCGAAAATTTTAATTGTTTTAATAATTTTATGTATGTACGAGATATGGTTTGTGTTGTAGATATATATTGTGACAACTCATTTCTGTAATGAACTTTTTTTAGGTTCTATAGTGTGTGTATATTAGCAAATAAAAGTTCAAATTATGTATAACAGGGTTTTATACTAGAAACTGACTTCTCGACATGAAATCCTACACACAGAAGGACAGTGGCACATGTCACAGGTTACGCCAAGTAAATATAAAAATGCATTAAATTTGTTTTTGTAGGGCCTACCTAAAATGTACTGAATTTAACATACAAAACTGCACATTTTTGAAATATTTTAAAATTATATTGTTTGTATATATATTGGCGTAGCCCGTGTCACTGTAGTTCTTCAGTGCGGATTATTTCACTTAGGTTAGTCAGTTTTCGTTTCTAGCATAAAACCGTTTTGTGCCAATAATACGAAAAGTACTAAAGTTGGAGAATGTTCATTACAGTAAAAAATTGTCACAACGTATGGCTATAAAACCAACGAAATTACGTTCATGTATTAAAATTATTAATACAATTAATTTTTTTCTGACCAAAATCTCTTCACTCACTACAGTGTAATCCACTCGCAAACCGAGTTAATTCGATATATTACCATACTAGCTGTCAATTTGCGGCTTCACCCACGTGTACTAGAAAAGAGTAACTACCTTCTAATTACGTATTGATTGATGGTGTTACTATATTCTCTGTATATATTTAAAACAACAAATACAAACAGCTTTATCCAGTCCACTTCTCTGAGCGTACTTTAATTGCAGGACGTATTTGTTTTAAATTCATCTTTATTCCTCTATAAAATAGCTTCCCGGCTGCGGCTTTGCCCGCGTGAAATTATGTAAAGTAAGCAGTAACTCTGGAAAAAATATGTGACGAAGGCATTTAACATCTAGCGTACTAAATAACAGTGAACTATAAATTGTCTTAGCTCAGTGTAAAGAGCGCGCGCAATATGCTCGTATGATGTCATAGTAATTCCTATCGCAAAGTCTTGCACGGATACGAACCCGTAACCCCACCCCTCCAATACCACAAACTTTATACAATACCTGAGTGAATGTTTAAAGGCAGGCCGTGGTAATTTTTCGTATGTACAGGCTACCGTCCAAAGAGATATTATTTATGAGTAGGTTGGCAAAAAGATGCAACTGCTGAATTATTTCTCCGTGATCACTCACTTTTTTCGGAAACTGCTTTTCGCATCCTCAATGTTCGAATTTCATAAAATTCTGAATTTGATTTGTAGATATTTACATAAGCTTCATTCTTATCAAAAAATAATCTCGATATCTCAACGGGTATAAGCGGTACAGATGATTATTTGATAACACATTATATATTTTTAACAGCTTTCAAGGACGAATATCGAAAAATCCTGAAATTGCTTTTTTGATATTTACGTAAGATTTATTTTATTATGCCTTGTTCTTTTTCCACTGATTTAGGAGATAAACGGGATTAATTAAAAACACGTTTAATTTTTTAAAAGAGATTTCAAGTACGAATTTCGAAAAGTTCTAAAAACACTTTTTAGATATTTACTTAGGTATCATTTCAAAGAAAAAAATCATCTCACTATCTTAATTGGTTTAGGAGAAATCATGGGTTAATGAAAAACATATTTTACGGCTTTACACCCCATTAATTTTCGAATTTCGCAAAATCGAAAAATTCGTAAATATGCATTTCTTTGGGCAATATTATGAAGTTAAAAATTTATGATAGATTTTCCGGTTAATGAGATATCAGGGATTCTTTGAAAACACATTTCCCCCTTTTTACCCCCATAATTATCTAATTTCGAAAAATTCCTTCTTAGTGGGTGCCTACGGGCCAAGGGCAAGCTTCCCTCAAAATTTAATGGTTCTAGGTCCAACGGTTTGGGCTGTGCGTTGATGAGTGAGTGAGTGTCAGGACACTTCATTTATATATTAAGATAATATTATCTACGCACACATTGGCACGCATTCAAACACTTTTGCTGTCAATGTGACGTCACGCACTGACAACTATTCCCTTTGGCTGGAAGTTCGATGACGTTTGATTAAATACCAGTAAACATTTTTTGTTCTAAAACTAATCTGACACGACAGTTTTACCTTGCGACCAGTATAACTTTTGCTTTCTAGTACAGATTACAGGTTTACTGAAATTACCCAAAGAACGGTCGAACTTAAAAATTTATAAAGAAGTTAGAACATAGTTCAGTCTCTTTTTATAATGCTCAATATAGATCAAATTAATGAACGGCCGTAAGTTTACGTAACTGTTTAGGTTGCATTCTAACCGTTTAGTAGTTGTAATATTAATAACACATTCCGAAGTTTATACAGTTGTGATATATTGTCGATTTCCTGAAACTATTTAATCCTTTACGCCACAAATTGTAAATGAGGAGATGGCTGGAATGATAATAATAATAATAATAATAATAATAATAATATCGTCTTTATTTGGCGCAGTTAAGACATACTTGCCTTCTCTTACACCGAACCATTCAACTATCTACAACAAACACTGTACATAGCTAATAATTCTGAAATTACAAATTTAACAGTATGTACTCAAATATATGTAGGGGAATTTTTTTAAAAAGTGGGCAATTTAAAAACTGACATGATTAATCAATACAATGCGACCCAGCACTCAAAACCACTGAGTTGAAAGCAAAAGGCATTATAAGTAATTGCAGAAAAACTTTCAATAGTGAAAAAAAAAAAAAAAAAGTAGTTGGCAGAGAAAAGAAACAAAACCCTGCAAGACCCCTTAATTAATACAACATATAATATAAAAAAAATAATAAGATTACATTTAGCCCACGTTTTCAGTAGAAATAGAGTAAACCCTACTTAGGTGCCAGGCACAAGAGAGACCTCAGAAACACAATAGACACATTTGATACCCAATGGAAGTCCTTAGTAAGAAAATTGCATTGTGAGATTATGACAGGTATAGGATTACTTTTATTTCAAATTTATCTCACATTATTTTCTCTTAATACCTATATATATATATATATGTACATTTTAGTGGGTACTCAAAAGGAGCATGCTAATTCAGCGTTTTTATACGGAAACAGATTAGAAATTTTTGATTTATATACAGACTTGAGCTCAGTTTGTGATGGCCACCGATTATCACACTTATGTATATGACTGCTGTACATACCATCGGTCGGTTTAGCATAGAAAATGTGATTACTGTCCAAAAGTGTTCCCCGCTGTAAGTGGTTACATTGTATGCTAATGGAAGTAGTCGAGGGAACATATCGATGGTTTCATGCAGTGCAGGCTGTCCCAAAATTGTTACCATGAATTTCTACTACCCCCACTTCCTTACGATTATTGACGCAGAACCTGTACTTGCTTAGCAATTAATATGACTTTAAAAACTTTTATCAAAGGAATGAAACTGTGTTGCAATACTTATTTAAACATGTTTTGTGCTGACAGGCGTCGCACGTTAAGTTCAAAAACATATAAATTCACTTTTTAACAAATGACACAGAAAATTCTACTTTTTGTACGTTACAATTATTGAAGATAATCAGGTAACTTTTGTTGTTTGAAATGAAATAATTGTACAGTAGTAGTCTAAGTGTAATATTTTCAGGTATATGTTTGCAACAGTTCCGCTTTTAAAAGGTTGAATCTGCCTTGCGGTACCTATACACGTGTGGATGTGCTTATTATTTGAAACTACAGTTAATCATTTATTTTTGTTTTGGAACTTAAAGGACTTCTAATTTACAGACTAAACTAAACTGTAGAGCAGTCGTAGCAGGGAGGCACACATGTTAGAATTTCAGACTGATTTAAGATGAATTTGAATAATTTCCCGTCCCTACCAGTAACCGTCCGTCAGACTCCGCTAAAACCTAGTTTACACCAACGATAAAGTCGATAATAACACGTATTTTCAACAAAGTTATTAAAAATGTTGTAAAAATGTTAGAAAATTGTTGGCACCGTGCTACCAACACTGTTGCCAACATTCTGTTAATAACTTCGTTAATATATAGTTTTAAAAAATTAATGTTTGTTACAAACCTTTTGTTGGAAACATTTGCTAACAACAAGAAATGAGTTTTAAAAACTCGTTAGTAACGTTTGTCACCAACACTGTTGATAACATTATTTTCCCGACCCATTCCTGGGTGGTCTAGTTGGTAACAAATGTTACTAGCAATGTTGTATGAATTATTGTCATCAACGTTGCTAATAACTTCCGTCCATCATTCTTACAACTTTGTTAGTAACATTGGTGTTTTCAGCAATGTTAATAGCACATTTGCTATCAACATTGCTGTAAAATAGTGTACCATAGCTTAGAATTTGTTGATAACATTTTTGTAATTTCCAATTTGTAATATTAACATTATTAGTGTCATTTTTCCGGTGTAAACTGGGTTTTATATCAAAGACACAGCAACACAGTTTTGCTTCTGTACGGCCAAGCATTGTGTGCCTCAGTTGTGACGAGTGCGTGCGGGAGTGGTGCGACGGGCAAGATGGCCTCGCCTGATAGTGGTCTGGCAGGGCTGACAGTTGACAGCTGGTCCGATGACAGTGGCACTGAAGAGACCCCGGGAGACATCTTCCAGCTACCTGCCGACCTCCTGCCCTTGCCCGCGGTAGATATGCCCTACTGCTGTCTTGTTTGCCGTCTCGCGGGTAATTGGCCACCACCTTTACAAGTAAACATCTGCGGTGAGTTGGGAAAACTCGCGATCCCCCGAAACTGCACGACCAGCACAGCCACAGCAAGGGCGACAAGCTTCAAATTGACCGGCGGTCTATGCTGTTACAAGCTTAGCAAAAACTTTATATATGGGCAATTCTCTGAGCTCTTTGGGATAGAGGTTTTATAATTAGAAATAAAATAGTTGAATTAAGTTAGGGGGTATTGATCTACTGGCTCACAAAGCTTATAAAAATACACAAAACAGTAATCAACTATAACTTTCACAACACAATTAATTATGCACGCAATTACTATTGTGCCACAGAAACGTTAATTAACTTTGACAATTAAAGCACAAGAATATTTACAGTTAATAAAATACAACTCACAATAAAAGTTCAGTCATATAGACAATCAACAGTCTTTCAAATAGTGAGAGTACACAACCTTAATATTCCGAAGTGGTGATGAATCGCCGTGAGCTGCGCAGCACCCCGAGTGTACCGTTCTTGAGGTCTTTGGTTCGACTCCCGTCGCGCACCTCCTCTTCGCCCATCAGCCCGCCGCAGCAGTCCTCTTATTTCGCCCAATACTGCTCCAACAAATCTGTTGATTCTGCCCTTATATACTTCGACCAAACTCCGGGGATTTGCCGAAATACAGGGGTCTAAAATAGACATTTCATCATGCTTCGGATGTGACTTACGTCTCGTACGCCGATCCCTATGATGTATCTCGTCGGGATTCCCAGTATGAGACAGCCCTCCTTTTGAGTCATGGGCCAGTCTTTAAGGTGTTTCGACACAGGCCCCAGCCAACCCACCCTCAGAATTACAGCATGCAACAATGCTTTAAGGTACCTATCTACCTGCGCTTGAAACGCATTGCAGCGAGTTACAAGTAATTATATTTGGAAGAAACGTTTCAACGTGCATTACGTTTGTACATCTATAAAAAGAAAACACATTTCAAACAACGTTTCTATCAGTTTAAAAATTAGGATAGCTTATTAGAAACACGTTTTTCAAGACTCTCAATATGGCTAAAAACAGATTATTTAAATTACTGTATCTAGGAAATTTCCAACTGGATTCGAAAAACACAATAATAGAAATAAGTGCTGGAATTTGAACCATAAGTACTGCAAACAAAATAATGCGGTCACCGTTTAAAGTCATATAGGAAAATGAATAATAGTAAAGCTCTGCGCATCAGTTGCTGGATTTGCATGTAGAGGCGAGAATGCATTACATACGCCGACCGACGTCACTCTTAACGCTGCATCAGTTTTGTACCTCACATACACCAACGCAGCCTACCTAGATAAGAACCTTAAGGTCCTAATAATTGACACTGTCATAACCGTTTTAGTATGTAGTAGTAGGCCGCGGCCCTCGATGTGACAACTCCATCTTAAGCGGTTTTGGGCGTTAGAGGCTGAGAAGCGACGGAAGTATAAGGGCGACCTTGAAACGACACCAAGGGCGGATCTAGAGGGGCAGGGGGGCGACTGTCCCTGGCGCCGGGTTAGAGGGGGCGCGGTGGTGAAATATAATGTTGCAATAACACTATTTTTAATTAAAATGCAGACATGAAACACTGCTAATTGTAGCTAGTCAATACAGGTTTTATGTATTTCTACTAAAACTTTATACTGTTATTTACTCGAGCGCAAAACAACGTATACAAGATACGATTATTACTGTTGGGTTGATTGGACTGATGGAAAAAGGGTGTGGGAAAGTAGGTGGGGGGGGGGGGGAAGCAAATCACACTTCTCGCCCCGGGCGAAGGAAATCATAGATCCGTCCCCGATCACCACAACGAGACAAGCGCTGAACTAGCCAGCAGGTTTCCCGCCGATCGGTATTTACTATGGGGCAATACAATTTTATTGATGGAAAGTCTGCAGCAATCTTCAGTGCAAGATTCTGACTTTCACATACATCCGTTTAACAGGCCTACATTTCGAAGTAGGGCAGTCTGAAAAAGCATTGTTTAGCTATGCTGGAGAGCTTTGAGACAGTTCCTTTTAATGAGCTTGATGACTTTAACTATGACATTCCATCCTTGACGGAAGTGTGCCTTTTTATCGTACATTGGTACAATGGGGCACATGTGAAATAGGTTCGTAGGAAAAAAACGTACTTCCCCGTACATTACAACAGATTTAATGCGCGTGATGCTACGCCCTTAATAGCACTTAGATCTGTCCTAAGGCAAAGGTTTTTTATGATTCACCTGTACATTGGAGTAGGATTGCCTTCTTCTGACGGAAGTGTGCCTTTTTATCGTACATTGGTACAATGGGGCACATGTGAAATAGGTTCGTAGGAAAAAAACGTACTTCCCCGTACATTACAACAGATTTAATGCGCGTGATGCTGCGCCCTTAATAGCACTTAGATCTGTCCTAAGGCAAAGGTTTTTTATGATTCACCTGTACATTGGAGTAGGATTGCCTTCTTCCGGAGTAGGAATAAGTGTCTTGTGCCCCTCTCTTCCTTCTTCACCTTCCAGAGAGTTACGGTAAGGTAATTGGCTTTACGTCTCGTCGACAGCGAGGTCCTTATAAACAGTAACACAACTTAGTACAATGACAGGAGAAGGCAGAGGAGTCGACCATGGACTTTGTTAAGGAACTATCCCAGCACTCGCCTGGAGTGATTTCGGGAAACCATGGAAAACCGAATTCAGGATGGTCGGAACCGGGATCGAACCCGGGTTCCCCCGAAAGCGAGTCCTTCATGTTGCCGTTGTGCCGCCTTGGTCGGTCTCTACCTCCAGACACCAATAATTCTGCTATAACAATGTGCTAAAATGAAAGCATTCCCAAGTATTTTAGAATGTTAATGGTTTTTTACTTATTCTCCATTTATTATAAATTTCAAATCAGTATATACAACGTTTTACTCTCAATACAACCATTCACCTCGTACATCTGTCGCAGATCATCTGTATAAAAAGTGATTTAAGGCTATATTTTTTTAGCTAAAGCATATCGATTGAATTTTAAATGTATGTACTCGGTGCCTTAGGTCTACTTCATGAAACCGAGAGCGTGGAAAAATGCCTCATCTGACCGCACTGAGAAGCAAACTGCATCATGTAGATTTTTTTTTTGTGGAGAGAATATAAAAAAGAGAAATTCTGGATATTTTAGGATGAAAATTGTCATTATGAGAATGAGGGGGGGATTGTGGCCAAAGGCCGTGACTTCACATGACGGTGGTCCCACCGCAAATCTTAGATCCTGTGTCAAAACAAGAACTACTTACATGTATCTCAAAAACTAACGGACTCTGATTTTCGTGAAAAGATTTTTGCACAGCTTCGTTTCTATGAATTTATGCACACATCTGCAGCCCTGCTTCGTGGTTTTAGCGGCTTGTTTGTGCTTAGAGGCGTCACTTATTTGACTGTGCCAATCAGAACGATTTAACTGCGACTTCACACGAATGTGATTCGCGGGTAGAACCCAAAGACACTGAGAGTTAAAAACATCCGTTCATTGATCACGAATCAGAGCTACAGGAGTGCACGCAAGACACTAAAACAAAGTTGTTTAAAAATCATTTCGCGAAAATCATGGGTTCCTATAAATATCTAAAGAACCTACTATAAGCTAATTAAATAACCAGGCACGTCATTAACTAAACAATGATTCAACTAGTATTTATTGCTGTAGGTTCACCGCGCTAGATAACATCACGAGAATTAATTAACAATGATTCCATACGTCTAGATGTATGCGACCAATTCTTAGGGTTAATTTGGAATCTCACTTTGATGAGTACACATATTAGCTATGCTGGTAAATTCTTATTTTTCCTCAGCATAAATCAAATCATAAATTCGTCTTTTTGGCAACAATTTTTATATCAGACACTGCGACTGAAAGCATTGACCTATACTGCAGACTTTTTTTTTGGTCCTGCAACGAATGTTCGTAATGAGCAGTCAAAGATAAACTTGAATCACGAGAATGATTTTCACTTAGGGCCTACTTGTTTTTGTAAGTAAATGGTCTTGGTAAATGTAAGTAAACCGCTGTAATTAAGTTAACATATCAACTTTTTACGGCTCTTTTTTTTTTTTTTGCTTTAAACAAAACATTTAATTAGCAAACCGAAATATTTATTTAAGGAATCAGAACATATGCAAGTCACAAACCAGGCAGTACTCAGATTGTACGTAATACGTTGAAAAAAAAACAATCAGACATCACTACGATCGGAATATAGATCTAATTAATAACAGGGTAGCATTCCTATGATGTTTTTATGTAACCGTAGAAAAACAAGCTACTCTACTCAGTGAAATCACATCAGGTACATTCAGTGTCAACCGCGAAAAGTCTGTACTACTATCAGAGCCAGTTTACCGGTATATATAGCAATATCAATATCAAAAGTGTAACTTCCGTGATCAAAATACATGATAAATTAGAAATCGGTTACCTGTATAGCACAGTTCAAAACATGAATTGTATTTCTGGGTAACGTTTCTTGTGTACTGCTGCGACTAAAGTTATTAAAACTTATCCGTTTCTTTAGAAGCATCCCACATACTGCGATGTATTTCTACTCCGAAAGTCAATGTAATTACATTTCACATTAGGTAAATTATGAGGCGCAAGATAAAATGCTACCAGATTTTAGTAATCAGAATATGCAAAAAAAATAAAAAATAATAAAAAATAAAAATCTAAATCCAATTATGTAAATGCAGAACTTGATTGACCAAAAAAGAAAACAAGAAAGGTACAGTAAAGTAAATAAGCATTTACATACTGCGAAATAAGTAGGCCATTATATCTCAACCAGTAACACATCTGTTATCTGAACGTTGTGTGGTAATATGTCAGATGTTGGCTTCGTAGTTCTAAATTAACGCATTTTTTTTCTGGACTGAAATAAATTGTCGTGTTTAGAGAATTAAACCTGTCAAGAAAACCTAATACAGTATTTAGTTTAGCAAACTGTTATCACTTGTTCGCGGTACACAAATGTATGCATACTACTGACTCAAACAAACTTTTTTCTCTGTGCGTTTGACTAGCTTCATCTTCGTCTCGAAATGTTTATTCCTGATCACTTTTGTCTTCTTTTTAGTGAATGCATTACATGGTATGTTGCAGGACTCTTAGAAAAACCAATTATATATAACCGGCATTTGTAATGAGTGAGCTGATGCGCTTACAAGCTCTTGGGTTCTGGCTAGAGACTGAAAACTATTGAAATGATAAATTCTAAAGTACTGTACATATCTATATTCTTGCCACGTTTGTGCTCGGATCACCGTTTGTCAAATCAGCAAATATTAAACCTGCAAGGAAACAAGGACACACAGTGAAAAATTTTCTCCGCCGATTTACGGAATAGTGCTGGTAAAAATGTATCCAGATACTTTCGTAAATTCACGGAAACATTTTCCTTCTTCGAAAGACGTTTCCGTAAGAACAAAACGGAACCAAGCCATACATGTCCGTAACACTGCAACAGCATTTCTACAAATATAAACATTCTCGGGCAGTGTTCTGAAAATGTATCAGCAATATTTTTGGATCCGTAATCCATAAATATTAACTGTACGTACGTGCACATGTTCATAATATATTTACGGAAATGTTACGTATGAATTCCGTACCGCATATTAACAAGACATTTCCGTATTTTGTTTTCACGAGCCCTGTTCCCGTTTGTTAAAAGTACTTGTCCGTTACGATATCCGTAAATTTATAGCTATTTTCAACCGTGCATAACATGCTACCAGGTCTGTATGAAAACTGACTACTCTGCTCACTTGAGTAGCACCCAATGGGCTATCAACCGAGATTGATAGAACACATTATCTCCCATTTGCCAAAACCATGAATGTATCAAATTTGATATTTTGAGATGAATGCTTAGGTAGCATCCATTTAAAAATTTCTATGTTTTGCTATAAACATGAATGTTGTATACCTTTATAACTCCCAAGGCAGTTATCGCTAGTTAATTTCCCACTACGGTGTACGCTGTTCGAATATGGGTTTTATTTTAGTATAATGTTTTTAGTTTTAACGTTTTATATCAGTAAACAATCGTCATTTACTTTTTTCATATTTTTTTATTTTACTAATAACCATTATATGAAGTTTTATTGACCTAAGATAAAAACATATCTCTGAAACAGTTTCTCTATGCAGAATCGATAGTTCACTTGAATAAATATTATTTTCCAACATACGCTACATTAATTAATGTGGCATAGTACAGACTAAACCATTTTTTTACATACGCCACTACAAACGAAAACTGCAATACTACAGAAAAAAACATAATACTAATTTTAATAAAAGCAAATAAAGAAAAGTCAGTATTAGCACTTGTCAGCATAAGTATACAATACCGACAATTCCGAAAAGGAAAATAGTTGTCTCCTGACATACGACACCAAAGCAAACAAAAATAAAACAAGAACGAACATATTAATGGACGGAATGCAGTCGTATGGAGAAAGAAGAGATAAAAAAGAACAAAAGCATGTCAATAAACGAAAAAATAAGGTGTATGTAAAATGTCGACACAACTTGAAGACAATGACAACACAGATGACCAGAGATATAAATGGATGTAAGCATGGACTACGCTACGTTGTTATTATGTACATTCTGACTGCTTTATTTGCACCAATTTACATATATATCTTTTACCATTTTTAATGCTACAGTCAATGTCATCCATAGAATAATATAATTACAAACATTAATACTAACACTGAATAAACAAAATTTCAATGGTGTATATTTCTGCCTGTTGGAACTACATGTGGGAACCTTCATCGTAAATTGGGGCTCCAATACTTCTGTTGTTTTGTCACTAGTCTGCAATGATGATGCTGCAGCTGTTACTGTCGCTTTGTAACTCTCCGATAATCTACGTTGGGTCTCTGCTGCTGGCTTCCCACTCTGGCTTGCTGCTGATTCTCGTCGCAGTAGCTGGCGGTCCAGTCCCTTCTCATAACTCTCGGGTAGTATACGTTGAGTCTCTGTTGTTAACTTCTTACTCTGACTTGCTGATGATTTATGTTGAGTTTCTGTTGTTAACTTCTTACTCTGGCTTGCTGATGATTTACTGATGGTCTACGTGCCTTCTATATACCTGACCATAATTATTTTTTACTGTATATATTGTAGTACCTTCCTTTGACTGAACTGTTCCCTGTATCCATTTATTCAATCCTGAATAGTTTTTGAAAAGAACCGCTTCACCCACATTACATTTTCTTATTGTACTTTCATCTTGCTTGGTGTTCAGGGCTGGGTCTTCTTCGGCCTGTGGTATCACCAAATCTAAAACAGTCCTTAACCTTCAACCCATAAGTAATTCTGCTGGTGACTGCTGGTCTCCCTTACATGGCACAGTTCGTAGGGTAAACAGTACCCGTGCTAACCTTGTTTGCCAGTCCCCAACCATAATTTTTTTAAATTTTTCCTTGACTGTTCGCACCATCCTTTCGGCCTGTCCATTGCTAGAAGGATGAAATGGTGTTGTCCGAATCAACTTGATTCCATTCTTGAAAAGAAACTCTTTCATCTCCTTCGAAACAAATGCGGTTGTTCCATTGTCTGATACAATATATTGAGGTATGACATGGCAACTGAATATTTCTCGAAGCTATCTAACTACACTAGCAGAGCTTACCGAGGATACTTTCCTGACCTCCAACCACTTCGAGTATGAATCCACCACTATCAAGAACTGCTGTCCTTGAAAAGGGCCAAAGAAATCTATGTGTAACCGCAGACAAGGTTTCATGGTGTCACTCTATGTAACACCCTTCAGTTTGGGGGGTTCTGATCGCATCTGTTAACATATAGGGCACCCTTCTACCAATCGTTCAATATCATTGTCCGTCTGTGGCCACCATATATAGCTTCTTTTGGATCGAAATGATTTTCAAGTGAGGTAAGAACTTCCTTCAGCCCAACTTCGGATGTCGACTTCGGAGCTATTAACGACGTTACCAGTCCATATATTTCTGCACCTTCAACGGTGTAAAATATCGCCCGTTGTTCCTCTTCGTTCTTCACTTTATGTGCGAGAAAATAAAACTGTAGACGTTCTGAATAAATTTTCCATGAGTCACGACCTGGTACGAACTCGCTAAACGTCGACATTTGCTCCATAACGCCCCGGCTCTAGATAATGTCAAAAGATAATTAATAATTCGTACCTACTTATATTTTCCTCGTCGCCACTATTATGTACATTCTGACTGCTTTATTTGCTCCAGTTTACATATATATATTTTACCAGTTGTAATGCTACAATCAATGTCATCCATAGAATAATATAATTACAAACATTAATACTAACACCATGGAGGTATTAGTCTATGGAGTGGCATCAGCCGTACATTTCAATGGTAATCGTGTGAAGCCGATAATTTTAGAACATTTTCGAACTGCGCATGCGCAAGACGTTATTTTTCATGAGTCGCCATATTTTGGGTGGCAAAACAATACCAGAAAGCAATGTAATTATGTAACTTTTTACAAAAATTCGCGCAAATTCTCTATTTGAATCGTACAGAAAAGTTTACAATTGCTTCAGAAATATAAAAAAACCCGAATTAGCTCTCGCTGTGTGTATGTACTTTATAAACGTTATGAATTTAAATAAAAGTTTCTTACCTGTACAAAGATAATCCTCCGCAACGATCGAATCTGTTTGTAAGGTCAAGAGCTGCACAAACTTTCACCATAATGTGTAGTTAACAAAAAACTAAAACATTTTCATTCAGCTCAATGCTATGTTTA
>PNEQ01017567.1:11222-32267 GCA_003012365.1 Medauroidea extradentata | reverse complement strand
ATACATCCGCCCTCGGCCGTTGTCGGAGCTGAAATGAATACCCCTACCCCTTCATACAGCGGCAGTGGACTCGCCCGACACTTCTTGCAGTTCTACGGGCCTGGTTGGTCGCTTCCTCTAATGGTGAAGGAGAGGGAGTAGGAGCATCTGCGCAGAGCGAAATTGTAGCGACTCGTTTTGTTTGTTGTCCCACTATACCCAATTTCTCTATTTTTTTCTTTCTCGCTGTATTTTCGGACTGAATGAATAATATATACTCTATTACTTTGATAATATTATAAATTAACAGCATCATAAAACGAAATTAGATTAGCCATATTCCTTAGTTTTTTAATCTTCAAAATCCACATTAATATATTTTATAATTATGGAAAAAACTGTAGCTATAGATTGCTTATTCCTAGTTAATATTGTTACAAAATCATTTAACTGTGTAAGTGTTACAGATTTTTTACGTTGAACTTCAACCCAACTACACGTTCTTTAGTCCAAGACTTCTTCAAAACATTTCCAAAAATATCCATTATGTAATCTATAAATGTTTTATTACAAAATATGTATACTTAAAAATGTCAACACAATTGTACAATCTGTCATAATATTATGTTTTGATATTCTAAAACATATTTATTGACAAGCCATTACACAAAAATACTTATCTATGTGAATATTTCTCGATCTTTTGCATAGTTTGGTTATGTTTATAAAACATCTTGAAATTTGAATTTCGGCTACTTGTCCAACTAACAAAAATAAATATGCAGTCTCATTGTTATTCTCGAGGTAATATATGTTTTCCTTGGCAATGTATTTCCCAACCAAATGAATAATGTCAATTATATTCCTTTGAAAAAATAATTGAAAGATTTGTATTTTAGTAATTTTTTGTTCTGTTATTTAGTTTAATGTTTGGTTAAAATTTTGTGATTTATCATCTATTTCGTTCTTAAAATTAGTTATAGTGTAAACAATTTTAGTATTTATTAGCGTATCACAATAATTTAGAAGCGATTAATTAACATTTTCTAATTTTTTAGTTATTTCTGTATCAACAGTTAATTTAGTATGACATAGTTCTTTTCTTAATTCTTTACCTAAAAATTGTATTACTTATTTCTGTATAAATGCTTAATTTAGCTTCGTGCAATTTGTCAATTAAGTCATTATCTAATTTTTTACCACTTGATTCTGTAAAAATGGTTAATCTACAGCTATTTTTTTCAATCGGGTCATCAACTAAAACATCTCTACATATTTAATGGTATTATAACTATCAGAAAGAGAAAAATATGTTTTAAATTGAGAAACTAAATCCGAAATATCTGTATCAATGTGTGTTTTCAATACAAAAGTATGAAATTTTGATTGTAAATCATTAACTAGGGTATCATATTTTGGGTTTATAATTGAAATACCTGCATCAGAATTTGTTTTAACGCAAAAATATCATATTTTGATTCTAAATCTTTAACTAAAGTGTCATATTTAGACTTTATATTTGAAAAACTTGTATCCAAATATGTGACAAAATTATTATATTTAGTATCTATATCAACCTGTGATTTCAATAACACGTTTCTAAAGAAATACAGTTGGATAATTTAAAATTACGAGAAAGATGGTCTAGTATTATAACACATAAATGGCCACAAATGACATCAACAAAATTTGTATTCTATCGTCATTTTAAATTATTTCAGTTCCGGCTGAAGAAGCTTCTGGGCTGTGCCCAGGCTTCGAACTGTGTTCGCCGTTAAGATATTCGATTAATTTTCAAGGTCGATTATCACCAAATGAATAAAAAATAAATACATTTTAAAATCATCTTTCCAATAACAATCCCAATCTGAACAAGAACTTTTAGAAATATCTAGATTTAGTATCCCACATTCGTTTTTAAGAGGCGATGTAGGTTATTCATCAGACATCTCAAAAATGTTTAAGATTTAATTTTTTCATTATATTTTCAATATCAAAATTTCTGAGAGCTTTTTGTTTTTCAAAATAAATTTTTATACCTTTTCCTAGTTTTCCCGATTCCAAATTATGTACACACTATCCTATTTCTTGATACTTCATTTTTTCATTAAATACAACACGATCAACAGCTGATGAAACGCCAGCTAATGCTCCTAAAGTGTTTAATGCACCAAAAATCGATGGTAAAAAATCCACCTTCATAAATTGTTAAACCATTATCAGTTTTCATCTCTGTCAATATTTTCTTATGTTGTTGTATAGAGAGAATGAGAGATATTCCTTTACCATCTTTAATCTTATCATTTTTGGTATTAAGTTGTTCTTTTGTTAAAAGTGAATCAATATTAAAATTTTATACTTATTTTTAGACAATATAAGTACACTATTTCTCACCTTCAGTTATATATTAATATATATAAAAATACTAGAATTAAAAATTTAGTATGATTATATGTAAAATATTTAATAAAATTATAAATTGAAATTTAATTATGTTTTATTTCTATTCCCCAGCCAATTTTTCACTTAATATGCATAGCTGATACTATCACACCAGCCCATAATCTTATGTTTAAATCTGCATCTGGAGCAAAAACACTTTTTAAAAGCTTTCTTTTCTAATTCTTTAGTAACGACATATATTCCAGATAAATTTTTATGATTGTGATAAGCAATATCATGTTCCATAGTTGCAGCATTTTTATATTTATTGGTTTATCATTTATTCATAATCTTTCTGGAAGTCTAGTTCCGTGCTCTTAAAAGCGATATCCTGGAGCATGTGATTCGAATGGTAATTATATATATTATTAAGTAATATTTTTCCATTATGTTCAGATTCCCACAAAGATGATGGTACTGTGTTTAACACATTAAGATATGTAATCCTTTTGGGATTGTTTACAACAAAATTCACTAAATATATTACTCACCATATCCATTATTCCAACATTTTCATTGTGGTAGATTAATTCCCCGCTTTCTCTTCACCACGAAATAAGAGAAGTCGATGAATAAGTTTTCCAACATTATCCTTTCATACATAATCTTTTGGAAGATTAGTATATGTTTAATGCCACTACCAGATATTGGATATCTTCGTGTTATTGATATTGGCAGTGTTGTCAAATTTCAGACTGGATCTTTTAAATATTTATCATAAATAGGCTTGATTATATTAATGTACTTCCCACTTCTATTTGAATTTAATAAGATTATATTTTTGATATACAACTTTGGTCGATAAAACAATTTTCATATAGTTGGCATAATCTTCATCAGTTAATTTATCTTCACGATATTTTTTTAATTTTTTGTAAGCTCACTGGAGCGCCATTCTGTTAATTTTATTCGTTGTTTTTGACAATTGAATCGGTTTTTGCTGAAAAAAACTTAGTAAAATTTTGTTACTTTCCAGGAAAGGCAAAAAATAAGTTTCGTCCTATGTAAGCAATATTCCGGCTTTAATTTTTTCCCATATACTGTGACTAGAATGAAAAGCAAACAAAGAATTTTATCAAGCATAGGAATGTAAACAATACTGTAGAAAAAATTATTTAAATTTTGACTTAGTTACTTTTTCCCCAAAACATACCTATTTTTAAAAATAATAAAACACAGATAACAGTTTTCCGTCTATATTGACTTAACGACATGCCGAAAAATACATAGACATAATCTGGCATGAAATAAAAAAATTGAAACTGTTCTAACAAAACAATAACATTAGTTAGGCCGTACTTGTTATACAATTTAGCCCATTTTTTCGTCAGTACTTGCCCATTTCAGGCTATAGTATTTAAAATCACGAAAAACAATTATAATCTCTACATATTACAATATATTGCATAAATTAATACTCGCACCACAAGTATGATAAAAGTTTTGCAAAAAAAAAAAGTTGAAAATTCATGACATTTTATTTGGTAATACAGTACATTACTTTTTAGAAGTCGGCCACGAAAGTATGTCTTGAAAAAACTGTTGGCATTCTGAACTGTAGTTGACGTACTTTAAAAGCTACCTGAAATTATATATTTTCATATCATAGATGGTGACATTATCTTCTGGGTAGGCTTTGGCTGGATTTAGATAAAAACTTGTTTTAAGATGTTGTTATCCGAAAACGAATGTGCCAATGTGAAATGAAGCCTTAACAATGTCCGTTTCGTCAGATGAATGCAGAAATTTCTGAAAAACTGATGGAGTAAAGTGCTGATTGTTCTTTTGAGGAACTTGGGATGTTGACATCTTCTTTGAAATGCATGACGTCTTGTAAATATCTGGCCACCAACTGTCAAAGTTCAAAATTCAATCACTTCTGACCATTTGTATTGTAACATTCAACTTGCTATTTGCCAGTATATTAACATACTACTTTGGGATGTAAATACAGTCGTGCTGCTTTATTGCCAGCTTGTAAACGCAAAACTCCGGGTCACAAGGGAGGAAGGAATGGCCTCTTTCAGAAAATTAATGTACTATTTTCTTCAGAGCAGTAGCTTGAGTTTGACTTAGACATATTCTTATTAATGTATGGTTTTTGTTTTGGACTGTGGCACTATCAGAAAATAATTGTAGTCCAGTTATTTATTTGGAAATACGGCTCATGCAATAATCATGCAAAAATGAAGACTTGTCATTGGCACCATTTTATTCCATTCCCTTCATAATAGACATACAAATTAGTACACCTACTCTTCAAATGTACAGTGCCAAAAGTAGTCACACACAGCAGCTGCTTATAAAATACTTCCTGAACTGGGACTTTTGGGAGAGGCAGGTTTTGCATAAAACCAAAAGCTATACAACCCCCATGTGTTTCTTTACGGCATTTGTGTCATCTCTTTTAAAGCTTTATAGAATTTGTTACTTCTATGTTCGTGGATGTCTCATTCCAGCTCGTTTAGCACTTTCACGTTATTTGCGTGGAATAAAACTATTCAGTCGTCTTATATATTGAAAAATTATGATGTTAGTGTTATTACGTTTATTTGTAGAACTGTGGGACCTTTAAAATTTTACAGCCAAATGAAAATACACGAATTATTTCAACGAATACTGCATTATTGTGAAGGAATGAACTGAGTCACTGACTTAGCGCCTTTCTCCCAAACAGGCATTCAATTGACTCGTAATTTATCATATAAGGCTATACCAGACTTAGTTCTTTTCACAACTTCACGATGTGTCAATGGTTAAACAGTGAATTTCTTAAGTAAAACAAAAAAATGCAAAAATTGGCTTAGTTCCGTTCAGCAAAAACTAAACCCATTATAATATCACCACAAATAAAAATTTTTTTATCTCCAATATAAAATGCGTGACCCTCACTTCATAGACCATATTGCTCATTAATAACATTAAGCGTATAAGAAATATATTTACCGAGATTAACGGTAGAATGTGGCTCAATTCTCAAAATTTGTTAAGGTTCATATTCTGAAAATAATCGGCTTTCAAAAGATGTTTCATCCGATGTTGGTGGATAATCTAAAACTGGATTTACAACAGCGAGAATAAGGGAAGTAGTTGAATTATTTTTTCTCATCTCTAAATTTATCTACTTTTTTGTCTATATTATCAACTGCATTTATCATTTGCTGTTCTTGTTTTTTTTTCATGATATTCTTTGTGATATGTTCTGAATTCTTTAAATTTTTCAATCAGCAGTCGTCACCTTAATACATTTTTTCTAGCTTGTTTGTCCATTAACATTTAAATAGAAAAAATATATAAAACTAAAAATTTTTAACATTTAAACGGCTCAAACTGGTGTTCAAAAAATAATACTTACATTTAATTATTTTATAACTTATATTAAATGACTATAAATAATTAAAAAATGTATTGTCTCCAATGTAAAAATGTGTATTCCAGGAGATTTTATTTCATATGAGTAAACAAATAATGTAAAAATTTATTAAAATGTATTTGTAGATGTTGTGGCTCTAAAAAAACAATGTTTATCGGTTAGAATATTAGAGAGATTGCAAATGAAATTCATAAACCAGCTCGAAAAATTTTTCCTAGAAGAGCAGTATTTTCTTTGGAACAGATGATCTCTGACAAGCAGATTTAGTCGAAATGGAATCAGGTTCACTCAAAGGTATTTCAAAAACTAACAAAGTATTTAAATATATTATAAATATTATTTTTTTTTGCGTGGTCAACACCAGTTAAGGATAAATCTGGTAATAATAAAACATTAGCATTTAAGAGTTTATTAAATTGTCGACAAGTTAAGCATCTTCAAACTGATGACGGTATACAATTAAATAACAAAATATTAAAAAAATTAATGAGTGCTTACAATATAAAGCATTATTTAAAATGTAGTGATAAGAAAGCTAGGGTTGTTGAGAAATTTAATCGAACATTGAAGGAGAAAATCTGGAAAATATTCACTATATAGGCCATTTGGAATAAAGTGAGCACTAAAGATTTAACCTTTGAAAAAAAACACTAGCCGTTACTGCATATACATCACCACTAACAAGAGTTACTTTACTGCTTGTATGGTTGGTAGCGATTTATTGTACGTAGTTCCGTGTATTTTCCTATTTGAATACAACATTAGTGAAAGAACATATGATGAACTCGACCTGTCTGTATTTAATACACTTCAAAATATGTACTTATGATCTTATTGACATTCATACATATATTATAATTAGATTCGATTGGCGCGAGAATTATGTGACGCTATCGTCGACCTCGAGTCGCCGTGGCCGTTATCGCTTGCTCCGTGCTTCAGACAGTTAAAATCTCCACCAACAGGTGGCATCAGAGTTAGGTTCTCGCCGCCAAGTTGCATATTTGGTTGCATCATTTGCGTGCGTTTGCCCATTTTGCGTATATACACATTAAATGTATTGGAAATTACTTTGAATATCATTGCCGAAGTGATGTGAAACCATCGGTAATCTGTATAATGTTTTACGTTTGCCAGCCTAAAAACAACATACCTTTTATTTCACATGTTAAGAAAATACGTCATTTATTGTTTCTGAAGTGTGTCGTCGTTGTTCGTGGCAGTAGAACTGAACGAAACTTGAATTATTGAATAGCGTGTGTCATGTCTGTTGTAGTGGCGGTTTTTCGTTACAAATTAAAATAAAATACGCCCTCATTTACGAAATTCGTAACGGCAATAATGCCTGTTGTTTAGATTAGTAGATGGACAGAAACCAGACATTAACTTGCAGGTATTTATAACTAAGATTACTTTCTTTATATCTTACATTCAGCCCCCGTGCATTTAATGAGTAGATATTGTAGCTAAAATTTATCGGAGCAGTTTAATGTAGTTGTAAACATTGCACGACCCTATGTAAATAAAAGCACGTGGCATTATTTGTGTTAACATCGGCGGAAAGATATAAACTGGCAGGAAATAGAAATTAATCAGGGGTTTTTTGAGTGTTCACTTTATCCCGAATCACCTATACACAGAAGTTATAAATGGAGAGATAATTTACCAGTATTAATAAGTGATTACAATAATATTGTTCATAGAATATTAAAAATTAAGTCTGTTGGTGTTAATAAAAATAATGAAGTCGCTATTTTGGATAAAGTGTATAATAATAAAATAATTTATAAACCAAAATTTACTGTTGGAGATAAGAGTTCGAATAAGTAAACTTAAAATATTTTTTAAAAAAGACGCACACCAAATTGGTCAAACAGAAATATTTGAAACATCTGAAGTATTGTACACAAATCCAGTAACATACAGAATAAAGATTTGCAAAATGAACCAATTTAACGTACATTTTATGAACAAGAGCTATTTTATGATTAAGATTACTTAGTGGAAAAAGTTTTGCGAAAGAAATTAGATAAAGGTTTAGTAAAATGGTTAGGTTTTAATATCAGTCATGATTAATTGATAAATTCAAATTATTTTATTGTATAAAAATTATGTCTATATAAATGAGTGAGAAAATAATTGAGTGATACGAACGTCAGACATTTCCACTAACTAACGAAACTAAAAGTAAATTTAAATGAATACAATAAGAGAATTGAACTTGACATTATTCGGGATTCATTTTCACATTCGAACGAAGCTTATGTATATGATCAATTTAGATTACAAGAAAGGGAAAGTAATGAAAATTAAGCTAAAGATTCAACCACTGATTTGTGAGAATATCTTTCCTTTCCAATTTTCGAAAAAAAAAAAATTTCTAAGCATGGAAGTATTATTGAAAATATTGATAACCCTAGAATAACCTTAACTGTGATGCATGCATTACTATCACGGATATCAGAATTATAAGATTTAAAATTTTCTGGTGTAGTTAAAGGTTGTGGTGTAGATATTGTTACTCTTTAGAGCAGACAAACATAGTAAAATTATGTATACACAGAAATATTTTTTCTATTAAACAGAGACAGTAATGATAGTTATTGGAAATGTAAATATAAAATTACATTTCATTCGTGATTTTAACTATAATGATTCTGTTTAAAGGAATATAAATACAAAGAGGGTGGTACACTATGTATATTACACCCTACACAGGCAAAATTGTCACTGAGAATCACTGAAGAAATTTTGTAAGTAATTATTTTTGTTTGATATTTTTATATATTATATATATTTTTTTAATTTTATTTATATTTTCTAATATGGTTTTACTCCTTTTTTATTTTGGTAACCACCCCATGGTCATGTATCAATACCATTTGCAAGAATGAATATTTTGTTATCTTCAACATTTAATGCCATTGTTCTAGATTCAAATTAAAATATTTCATGTCTTTTACCTCTTAGAATGTCATTTCATTTTTAACTACACCAGTTTTAATACCTTTTACTCTTTCCTTAACATCTCCTACAACATAAATAAGATACCTTTTTTATATCAGTCCTACAAATTCTTCCATTATTTTCCCGTTATTTTCATCTTTCATTTTACCAATAAATTTATTTTGTTATTTAGGTAATATTTTATCTATTATAATATTCATAATTTCAAGTATCAAAATGTTTGAATTTATGTAAAAAATAAAAGAATCAGTATCAGTGTAACATAATTTAGTTTTTGCTCGACATCTTGGTTTCATAAAAAAATGTAATGAAAATCATACATTTAAGTTTTTGATAACTCTAATATATTCATTCTAACTTATTTTGGTTTATTAAGGCATACTTTTCATTTATGCATATGAATTGCTGCTAAAGATCCACTAAAAATAGTTGTCTTTAAAATTCAGTTTTGCAATTAATTTTTCTCCTTGCTTAGAATTTGCACATACTCTAACTTGTAACCTGTCTACAATATTTTCCATTGTTTTCCCAAAAACAGAATGATTCATTAATTCATGTTAATATTTTACAAGATTTTTCTATGCTTTTTTTTTCTAATTTCTGTGTTAAGATAAATATAAGATTTCATCCAATCTGATTGTTTAAATGTTAATACTATATGTACATTTCTCAGTGTAATTCCTAAAGATAAATATTGTTTAAGATTAGATAATGTATTAAATATTTTTCCTTATCACATAATGTAGATAACTTTTTTTTTGTTTTTTAGCCAGGAGGTTTTATGTTTTCTGGAGCTAATGGCAAATTTTTATGTAAGTCATGTAAATCTTTAGGATAATCAAAATCTACTTCTAAAATATAGCCATAATTTGAATTGTTCTTCACATCAAGTACATATTTTTACCCAATAATTTGAATAATTGAGTTTACCATTAAGCATTCAAATCTTCCAGATGGCATACATTGTGTCATTGCCCAACCATATAAGTTGTTTGCATCTATATATTCTAAATAAGAATTTTCAATTTCAAGATCATAATTTTTCATGTATTTATTATTTACTTTTGTGTATGTTATGCAACATTGTGATATTCTACCTCAAAATCCTTTTTCAATCATTAATATTTTATCATAATATGTTACTTATTCTAATGTTACTTACATGTGTTTTCACATAGTATCCCAAGGTAATCCTGGAGCTGTAAAATATAAATCAGGATCAAATTTATATGTTTTTTATACAAATATATCTAAAATTTCCAAATATAACAGCCAATAATAATAAATCAGGTTTATTGTATATTTCTATATAAATGCCTATATTTTTCATATTAAATGTATTCCTAACTTTTTTGAGAAAATTCGTAATCTTTATCAGAAATATCAGGTTTATTTAGATTGTTGTGAAATTATTCTTTAGTTGGTAACTCTGCTTTGTTTAATTTTTCTTTAGAATCCATATAATCGTATAACTAATTAAAATTGACCTTCTGAAAAATATTTCCATGTTTCTCGTAATTGTTCTTTAGTATGATTTTTTGAAAGTTAATCAGTACTTGAAGCCATAAATTTTAACGAGCCAATAATGTTTCATTTTACTCCATCATTTACATTGATTGCGAAAGAACTATATTTGTCTTCAATGTTTGGAATTAAATCAATTATATTTTCATTTCCATGTTTCCCAAAATCTTTTATAAACAAATGTGAATCATAACCTGATAAATGATGAATATAAACAGGAAAAGTTTTGGATTTTGATATTTTAAGCAACATTCATTATGAGCTGCATCCATGATTTTTTCAGTAAATTGATCCTAGTCCATTGCCGTTTCAATTAATGGCTCCTCATTCTCATGAATAGTGATTTTTTTTTTTTTTTCATAATTACGAAAATGTGTTGCAGCCAAATATTTTTTTCCTTCTTCATTAGTTAATGAAATCATTGGCATTTGATTATCGTATATTTCTTTAAGTTTTTAGATTCCTCCATGACAATTTTACAAAAACACTTCGTCCATTTTTTCCTTAATAATATACTGGAGATTTGTAATCATCATTTTCATATTTCATACCGTAAAAAGGAAAAAGTTATTGGCTCGTGTTTTTGGTATGCCTTTGTATATGAATCCACAAGATTTGGTTCACAAGAACCATTCAAAATCAGCATAATAATAAAAGGTAATTTATAATTCTTTAATTTAGTATATTATTTTTTTCATTTGGAAGTTGTACCACACACATTCATGTTCTAAATAGAATTTTTCGGTATTGTTTAATTTATCTTCAGAAAAAAATATTTTAAATATCTATCACAGAGAAAACTTTTTAGTATTTTTAAAAATTGTGATACTACAAGACGAGAAAGAGTCTTTATCCAACAATAATAATAATTATTAATTACATTTTTTATTTAAATATAAAAGACAGGTGTGCTCATCTGTTCTATTTTCTGTAGTAGTTAAGGGGTAAAACATATATAGTCTGTTTCGTATTTTATTTATTCTTTATTATTATTTTTCTTCGGCGTTGTTATTTGAATAACTAATTAGCATTTCTTCTTCTACCTCGTCCTCTTTTCATATTTTACCTTATTATTTCTTCATTGACATAAATAAATAGAAAATACCACTTACTTTTTCAAATAAAGGAATTTTATCTAATTACATTAGAAATTCTAAACATTCTTATGCATTACTTAAATCATTATCAAATTGTGCATAATTTTTTACTCTACCTCGTTTTGATTTATGGGATGTAAGAATAATAAAATAAACCATAAAAAACCTATGTTTATTATTATTATGAGCATTAATAACAGTCCGTATATAATTAGATTTTTAAATGGAAGTTCAACATAAGAAACTCAGATTACTAAATTTACTAAATGTCCAATTCGATCCCTTTGCTTGATATTCCATAATTTCTCTTAATATTTCTGAAATAGTACCTTTATAAAAATTTTCTAAATCAGTAGTTATAAAATTATAAAATACATAGTTTTAAAAGATCATTATTCAAATTCTTCATTAATAGTTGGCCACAATTATATTCTGCTGATTTACATATTTTTTAAAAAATAATATTTCTCAAGTAGATATTTTTTCTTATTGATTACAATTGGTATTATATCATCAAGAAGTTTGCTGGGATCTATTTCATCATTTATTGGTTTAACACAATAAGTCTTTAATATTCCTTCAAAAACTTCTGCTATATCGTGTATTTAATTATAATTACTTTTTGTATACATTTACTCTGTTTTATTTGCTGCTTTTAAATGTTTTAACTTTGTTCGCAATTTTCCTTACAAAATTGATTATACTCTTTTCCACAAATTTCAAAATTTTTCAGAACCTTTTCACAGTTAGTTTTTTGGTTTATTCGTTTTTTTAATTTTTTTATTCTTTTTAGTTAATGGAGGAAGACCTTTATGAATTCTATGATTTTCATTACTTTATACATGTATATACATATTTTTTTCGTTATAAGACTCTTTACATTTTTCACACTTAACTATTATACTATTTTTATACTTCTTATTTGCTAAATTATTTTCTTCACGAGAAGGTTTATAATAGTTCTTACAAACATTACATTTGACTTTTTTTCTTGAGGCTTTTTAATTCCCCTTTAAAAATTCCATTTTTAAATCTAAATTCATGTAAAAAAAATTGAGAACAATTAGTTCTACTTCTCCATCTTAATTGAGCTGTGGGTTCACCATTCATTTCAGTGTTTATTTATCGCCAAAAATAATCATTAATTTTTCTTAGTTTTTAATTTACAGTTGTTTTTACCTTCATAAAATTTATAAATATAAAAAATACAAAAACATAAAAAATAAACATTCCTTGGAAAAATATACATTCAGCATCATCACAGTCAGGCATAGACAAGGGTATGAAGTCCAGTTCAGATGAATTATCTGTGTGGAAAATTCGTTCTCATTTCTGAATCCATCAGTTTCGGAACATCTCAATGAACATGAAACTTTTTCCTCTAATTTTTATATTTTACTTCATCGCAACTTGCTTTGCTATTAAACTCTTCTATGGCTCTCCAGTCTTATTACGCAATACTTTTCTAGGCGTAACTTATTTTGCAGCAATTTCAGTCGCTATCTTGTTCTTTTATGGTGACGAAATCAGGACAGAAGAAGTTTCTGGCTTTCTCCCTCTGTTTGACATCATTTTCACTGGTGGAGGCGGAGAAATGTGATAAGGTAAGACAACATCAGGAGTTTTTGAGCAACCAGCTACCGCTTCAGCTGGAAAACTACATGAAAATCAGGTGATGGATGTTTTGAACTACTTACAGCCATAGGTGTTCCATCATGAACACTTTTCTTTGAACCTGTTTCATTGTCTGATACAGGCGAGTCAGAAATCTGTGTCGGTTGAGTGATAGTCAAAGATGCAGGCAAATAATATTCCTCAATGAAAATATTCCTTGAAACTGGATAACTCCCCTTGGCCTGAAACCATTTATTGAAATGTCACCTCTTTGAACTTTTGAATAAGCATGACCAAAATGCTCCATTATGTCAAAAACACTGAATAGACGTGAACTATATCTTAGAAATGTACGAACCTTCGCACTAAAATGTATTTTCAAAGACTCCATAAACGATTTATTCTAAGGCTGAAATTTATTAGTTGTGTGTGGAGGTATGCATATAATAGTGACACGATTTTTCCTCGCCATGTTGATAACGTCAATGTTCCGTTTATGGGTATAGCGGCCATCCAGCACCAACAAAATGGGACACTCCTTTGTCGGCTTTGCAAATCGCAAGAAATGATTAAACCACTTCTTAGAAATGTTTGTTTGTACCCAGCCACTAGGGTGTCATGTTGCAATTGAACCAGGTGGAGTACCACTCATGAGTTGTTCATTCATGTTTTTTTCCGGGGGAAGATTACTAAAGGCGGGACAAATTGACCACCAGCACTTATACTTGTGTTAACAGTCACCAATGACCCTCTCTCTGCTGATGTCAAGGCTCCAATTTCCCATTTCCCATGGAGTCCTGCCACATGTGGAATTTTACTTTGTACTACTGACAAACCAGTTTCACCTACATTGTAGACATGCTCGGCAGAATACTTGTGCTCCTCAAACAGTTTTTCCAGGAGATCGAAAAATGCACTCACTTCGTCACTGCTAAATCCTCTGGCTTTGGAAAATGATGTACCAATCGGCTTGCGAGTAGACAACTTGCCTTTATTCCTTTTCATTAACCCATAAAACCAACCTTTCCCAGCTCTATCGTCTTTGCCAAATGGATGGGCTATATTATTGTGCACAGCAAGCTGAAGTGCTAATGCGCAAACATCTTTGCGCATAAAGCCAAAAACATTGCCTCATTTCCACCAAGTACTTACAAGCTGTTGCTCCACCTCAGAAGTAGACGATGGTTTACGGCTAAGATTTGTAGATGGAGTTTTCATGGCATCTAGCGCCTTGCTGTTGGCTAGACGAAAGAGTGAAGTCCTTGGTACCTGAAACAGTTTTGAGGTCTTGAGGCATCCCATCTTCTTCTCTCTAATGGCACAAATTGCCTTTGCAATTTGGTCCTCCTTCCATGGCTTCCTTTTCTTACTTTGGTCTTCCTTCTTCTTACCCATTTCTTGATAACTAAAAAAATTTCGGTTTACAATGCTACACTGTAAAAAAATTGTACTTTTACAAAGAAAAGCCTTGGAAACCCGGTTGCCAAAGAAATTCCTTGTAAAACTACAATGGTTTTCCTAGTAATTAAATGTAAATTATATGTTTGTAAAATTACAAGGAGTAGCCTTGTAGCTGTACTTTCAATAAGGAAAAAATAAATTAATTTAAATGTTCATTGTACTTCATAAATAACACTGACATTATTTATCAAATTACTTTTGAATAGAGGATGTAAACAAAAGATTATTTCAAAAAAATAAAAAAAATTCCGGAAGTACTTAGTTTCGAACCACTTACCCTCCGACGAACTTGCGATTTTTGTAGGCTACACATTTTTTCTAAGTTTTTTTGCAGCAAACAAAATCCATTAAACGTTAAAAACTAATAATTTTACAAGGAATATTTTCAACATTTGCAAAAGTTTGTACAACTACGATGAAGTGCCTTGTCATATTTTACCAAATAAATTACAGTGCAGGAACTGTCGATACTGGTACAAGGAATTCCTTTGTAGCATTACAAAGTTTACCCTTGTAACGTAATGAACTAATGATTTTACAAGGGTATTCTTTGTACTTTTACAAGGACCTGTAAAAGTACAAAAGAATAAAATTGTAAATTGTACAAAAATTTTTTAGAGTGTATGTAAAGTTATTTAGAATCTTTGATTAATAATAGTTTGTTAAATGTAATTTAGCACATGACTAGCATGGGGTCACATAAATTACGAAAGTAAAAGTGCATTCGCATAACAGGTGTTAATAAATGTATGTTACAAACTTCGACAGGTGGCTCCTCATCAAAATATAAGAAATAATTTTCGATGTGAAAAATATCATAATTACATACCGTAAGGAAGCAACCACCATTGAAATTTTCGCTGAAGCAATTTTTTTTCTTGTAGCAGAAACAGAATGTAATATAAATGATGAGTTTCTGGATAATGCCTTTTTTGAATGCTGTATTGCAAAACATGAAAACTAAGCACTAGCATAAAATCACTCTTCCTACTAACGAGGGTTTGAAATTCCATTTCTGCATTTAAAAATGTTACACTCCGACATGTTTGAAGCGAGACGGTTTTACGGCCCTTTAGCAGCGAGATCTTAAGAGACGATAATAGTGAAGCGATGTGAAGGGACAACACAACATCCACGCCCGAGTCAGTTTTTGAACGTAGGACCTCTCGCACCGTAGACAGGCACCTAGTCAACTATGCTATGGATGCCGGTAACAGTAGCAGAGCATCTACAGATGATAATGCCATCGAAAAGCACGTGCATCACTATATTAAACTAAATTTGTAGCCATTTTTAATTTGTAACCATTATAATTTATAAACAAACTGAATAAATAAATACAAATGCTCCCTTGTAATTCGTTAAGTAAATATTTTTTGTGCAAGTGTTTATTTTATAATTTTATGTTGGGTAATATGGAGTACCAAACATTTTGTCGGGTATTATGGAATAGAATGTACTCCATATTACTCGACTTTGCCGTGTTTGAGAATTACAGTTCTCCTAACCTTACTCGTTGACAATTGAATTGTACATTCTTGTAAATAGCACTGTTGACTCTCACTTTATCGTATGCCATGAGTTACATTTTTAAGACACTTCAAAGCACTGTTCAAAAATTGTAAAACACTCACCTGCAAAATCTTTCCAAGACAAAAAACAAATAATCGTTTATACAACGGCCGACTGACAAGCGACGCACACGAGACTGCTTGCGTGGCTTCCTGCGAGCACTACATAGTAGTTCGACCTACATCTAACAGGTTGTATCAGCTTACAGCCGAGGTGTTAACATAGCCTATTGCATATATATATATATATATATATATATATATAGCCCACCTATTCCATAAAACCCGAACTTCCTCTCTCTCTCTCTTACACACACACACACACATATATATATATATATATATATATATATATATAAATCTGGGGGACTTCGCAAAAATCGTGGAGTCACTTGTGATATTGCAATAATAATTTTTCGCGCATACGGTAGCCTTGAATAAAGAAATTTACCTGAGATAATTTCCGAATAATAAATATTCGCATCACATTTAATTGATATTTACTAACAGTGTTAACAATTATATAACATAAACACAGTAGAAAAGATTTTCAAAGTCACCGCAGCTTACGGTACATTTTAACTGGTGGAATATGACCAAGACCAGATAATCTCAAAACCTGCCATTGCTTTTACACGGGATCCTAACATATATTCTTATTCGAAAAGTTAAAATTTAGACGAAGTTCACCAAATGAAGTATGAGTATGTTGATTTGAAGATCATAGCTAGGCATGCATAATCTACCCATTTACTACTACTCATTGATTCCATAACACGAAAACTTTCTTTAGCACACAGAACTGAAAAAAGCCAGTGTATTTCCTGTAACAATACTTGTTATTTATGTTAGGAGAAAATAATTCCTATGTTTGAATTTATTGAAACAATTGTTCTCTCCTATCAAACACACTTTCATACTATGCAGTTATTTAAAACACTTAAGTTAGAATTAGAATGATGGCAAAATTTAATGTTGCGTAACAGTTATTCATTTGCGGACTGGTGTACAAAAATTTTACTGGTACAGTCTTTTTAAGTACAAAAAAAAATGTGATTAGATTAGTGTAAAAATGTAAACGTTGTGAAGTACACACATTAACGAGAAATTTTAATGATAAAAATATATTACTTTCATTTATATATTGTGAAGTGTTTAATATGTTGTTTATATAATTCCGGTTTAGTGGAGTAAAATCCATAAATAATATACAAAGCAATGGTAGGGACGGAACTCGTATACATAGACATTTCTAAAATGTCTGGCGTTCATTCAAGAATACACAATGCGAACTTCACATATTCTGAGACTAAATCAGCACAGACGTAACGGGTCACTTGAGGTAGACATAAAGATTTAATCTAGGGTTAATCATTAAGTATTTTTGTGAACTCTGAAAATCCCAAGGTAAGCGCCCTTTTCTACCCAGTCCAGACCTGCTACTCTCGTCAGATTTTTGATGATATTTAGATTATATAACCTAATTAATAACAGCCAGTCCCCGTGTACGTCTCTCTCTACTGTACTGATACGTTGTAGTATTATTTTATAAATTCACATCAGCGCAGAACAAGTTTAGCCGTATTGATTACATAAACGTTTAAAGAATGGAGTGGGAATGTATTGTTTTGGGGGCGTTTATTGTGGGTTAGGGTTGTTAATAATTATGCACGATTAAAGCCAATAAAGTATTTATAAATAAGCCTTTACTTGTTCTGTACATACGTCAGACGCCGTTTTTATGGTCTTCATGTGCAAGCTTCTCAGCGCTGGGAAGAAAATGTGATCTTGTGGGTCCCAAAGAATGACTGGAAAAAATTGAGGACTTAACATTCAAAAGAAGCTGAGTACCATTTTCGACAAAAATGAGTTAGATGCATAGAAAGGTGGCAAAACATTAGGTCGACGACATACCTCAAGTGCTACTTCCTAATGATATTCATGCGCGCCATACATCAACACAAGTAGATGGTTGGAGTAACATCAACGCATTTTACTTCATTAAAAAATATATATTTATGTTCGTAAGTGTTTTGTATTGATTACTGTTCGGATGCTCGTATTTACTACTTTCCTATTGTAATAAATATGTGAACGCATTTTGATAATTCCTTGTTCATTTGTTTGTCGCAATATACTGTTTTCGTCATTATATAGAAATTTACCTTTTGGCACTTAGCCTCTATGAATGTTAGGTCTTCAATTATGTGGAGCTTCAAATTTATTTTCATGTAAATATATTAATTAAAAATTATGTTTATTTTTATTATCAATGAAATTACATGTATTACAGATAATCTTACTTTACGCAATATTTTAGTGTAACGCGTATCAATGAATATACTACACAACTGTACATAAATAAAGACAATGCTAAAGAACGATTGTTGTGACTTAATGATTGACAGTAGTAAATTAAATAAGGATTTATATTCACTACTGATCTCAGTAATGTAAGGGAATCAAAAACTTTGATTTGAAAAAATTTATGAAAAACTACATTTGAAGACCTGGCTAAAGCTCACAAAATTTTTTCCCCGAATGTTCAGTACACTATTTTATCGGTTCTGGTTGTAGCACAAGACTTGGACGATTTAAGAGAACAAGGTAAGTTTTCCATATATTTCTGAGTAATAACTTAACATTTTCTGAAACATTTCTACATAATTTTCTTCTCCTGTATGTCGCTATGTTACTTGAAAATTTTACGACCATGAAAGGAGATTCAAGCAACAAATAAGCGTGTATAGTAAGAAAAAGTATAGATAACAGACACTCAAAACTTTGTCAGATTTTACTTAATTTTGCACCGATGAACGAACGAATTCGGCGTATAAGTCAAGCCTAACGAAAATGAGACAAATAAATCCCACACAAGCGTACGTGTTGAAAGTAAGCTGTGGCGTTGTAAAGCTGTTGCGCTGTCCCTACCTCAGCCTTGAACGCTCGACAACCCCTCCACAGCTGTTTCTCTCCTCTGCTGAGCCCCAGGTCCCTTGGAGTTCCCCTATTCCCCGCCCTTACAATACTGCGTCACTCGTCCCGGGCAGCAGACACCTGGCTACGCGCAACACTGGTACAACAGCCAAATCCGCCTCAGATGCGGAGTGTAATACAGCAAAAGTTGTGACTGAGAAAAGTTATAGAAAAGCTGTTTAGATTCATCGTTAAACGTGCTCAAGTCATATACTACATATATATGAGTATGCTTTATATTATGCATGTTAACTTTTTAAACCACTTTCTTTTCAAACTAGCATAATGATATTCTTATACATAAATGTTTCCCAATTTGTAAATTTTTCCACTTGTATATACTTACACATTAAAGTGGATAGAAAAGGGTGTTCCGTGGACAGGGGTGTGGGGTGGCGGAGCGAGGGAGCATCGACCACCATCTTGGATTACGTATTACGTAATTGGCTCCCGTTTTTCCCTCAAAATATATCCTTTTTCCTCAAAACTACTAACGATTTCGCATTTTCCCTCAACATTTGCCGGAAAATTTAAAAAAGAAAAAAATGTGTATCGGGGCAAGTGCATTCCTGGCCTATATATTTTGTTTAAAAAGTGTAAGAAGTCTGCTGTCTAGTTGGCGTAAGAAGTGTACTATGGCTAGTGTCACTAGGGTGCACTAGTGCCAGATGTAAATATGAGAGAATATTTCTAATCAGAAGCTTAGTTTTAACCCTGTTAGTTAAGTTCGTCATCCTATTTTCTTCAAAACACAAGACTCTTCTGGTAGGTAATAAAACAACTTGTTTTATGGTAAGTGCATAACTTAAATGTTGTGTTTACAAGTGTAATGTAGTTTTTGAGTTAAAATGGCAGTTTTCACATAATGAGTCCCTGGTCTGCAGTTAGGCTACCCTTTACAGATGTGTGGCCAGGGGTAAGTGCAGACCAGGATGGTGGGGCAAGTTCATACCATTACGCATTTGCCCCTTAACATATTTGACGATATGATTTCGTCTCTAATAGAAACACTATTATTTACAAAACACTAATTTTTGTAAAAATGCAATAAATAAGTATAATTTGGTGTTTTATGTTTCAGATTTTCTGCTCTATTTACGAATATGGTTCGAAATTACGTCAGGAAGACAAACAGAGGACTGAGGCTATGCTTGATGTACAATCTGGTCGAATGACAGCCTACAGGGTTAATAAGATTTACAACATTCCTATAAATACGATCATTGACCATGGGATAATAAGAAAGGGAGTAAAAGTCAACATCACATGGTCGACCTACAGCTCTTCCACTGGACGTGGAGAGAAAAATAATTGCAGCCTCTCTCATCAGCATGGAACAACACAGATTTGGGTTATCAAGAAAGGACATTCTGTGTTTGGTGGGAGAGTATGTCGTGAGTAATAACCTGAAATCTCATTTCACTGCTTCAAAACCTCAGAGTGACTGGATAATCTCATATATAAGGCATCATGATCTTACTGTCAAGAAACTCCAGAGTGTGGAAATTGCAAGGCAGATCTGTGTTGACCCTTCATAATATTTAATTATTTTGAAGAGCTGGAGAAAACTATTTCACAGCTAGAATTGGCAGAAAGACCACACCTGATATTTAACCTAGATGAGACTAGTTTTGCCAGGGATCCATTCAAAACACAAGTAGTGGGAGGGAGCGGTCGTCCCTCTACTAGAACTACTAGCGCTCCTGGGAGAGAAAACATTTAAGTTATTCTTACTGTGGCTGCCAATGGAGAGAAGTCAGGGCCGTGCCAACTATTTTGAGGGTGGGGGGGATGAAATATGTTTTTCACTTGAACTTATTAAAATTGACGCGGACCAAGCCGCATGCCCTCGGAACAGCCCGTCGTGCGCACCACGCGTGCAGGAACACACCTGGATACCAGTACTGCGGGCGCATATGGGAAAGCGCCCGGCAGCGTGGTCTCAAGAGGCCACGGCGTCCCGACGCCGCCCCCGCAGTCAAACACAATGTCCAGCCATAAAACAAACCCTCTTGACCTCCGGCAATTGCTGGGAATACGT
>PNEQ01017567.1:0-11122 GCA_003012365.1 Medauroidea extradentata | reverse complement strand
TTAATATTGGACTCGTCCAACCGGCAACCTCTGCCGTGTAAATTCTTTAAAACTTATAATTGTTAAAATACTTTTCTTTATAATAACATTGCTCTCTAGATTTTTCATTTAACAATATTAAAATAATTCTCTGTTATTAATGTAATTTAAATGCACGTAATGTAAAATATTATCTGACATACAATTTTCAAAACATAAAAATGAACATTCCAAACAACCTTTTAGACATTAATCATCAAGCCTAAATTTTATACAAATTTTCCAAGTGCTTTGTTTATATGTTGTAAGTGTTTTATGTGTGAACGAAGTTTTGGCGCGCTCAGCAGCAAGGTCGTCCTGAGCCCGCCAAGGCTTCGGGAGTTGACTACTGGCGGCGTGTAGAGGCGGTTCGGCTACGGTCGCCCGGGCACCAGCATCTCTTTTGTCTTATCATTCACTGCAATAGTCGTTTTCTTTCTTTGTCTGAAACAGTAATTTAACGTAATTTTTGTGCCCGGGTTAACCCCTCTCCCCTGTCGACTCGTTCCGCGCCCAGGGGCTGTTCATACCGTAATTTTCTACTTCCCAACACGTGGGAATTTTACCGCGTCGCCTACCGGACGGGCCAGGTCCGGATCCGTTTCATACATCGCCAGGATTGTGTTTGTACTGGGAGACTGATGTGAGTAAATAATAACGCCTTGCCTATATATATCTGTGTTATTATTGACTTCGCCGCTTCACGGTGTTTCAGGGCACGGGACCTTACAACCCGGTGACGTAAGTGTTTATATGGGTGTACAGGTGCCCGAAATCCCTGTCGAGTGCATTGTGTGTGTATGGATATGAGCGTGGGGAGGGCCATAACACTCCCCTGAGTAAGTAGAACGGCGGAGGACGAGGAGATTTTGAAGCCGGCCGTCGGCCACACGACCCTGAGATAACTCCACTCGTAACCTCTGAGTACCGTTTCTCTGCTAACCGGCTGGCGCCTAGTCGGGAACGATCTTAAAGCACGCTAGTATTTTCTCATCACCATCTCCTCCACCCTCGTCCCCGTCAAAACGGTGTCCGGGTGTCCTCCCCCGGGAAACATTTGAATTTGAGATGCAAAATGGTGCTCTTTAAGCAGTTCTTGATTGTAAATATTGAGTAATCACTGGTAGAAATATAATATTTTTAAAGACAAATTTTGTTAATAACGCCACAGTAAAGTGGCCCTTGAAAATTAGTATTTCAAGGTGCAAAATAGTGTATCAAAACGCTAAATAAACACTGGCAGAATTAAAGAACCATTAAAAACATTAATTAAACAAAATTTACATTAAATTTCAGAAAAAATAAACAGAAAAATTTAACAAATTTTAAGTTCACAAGGTAGAAATAATTTAAGACTAAAATGTACTATACCTACTTAATTAACATGACATGATATACAATTTCACAAAACAAAACTTCACAAATGTTTGGTTTTGGCATAAAAACTGACAATATGTAAGCATTAAAAATTATGGAATACCTTTAAAGTAAAATTAAAAACAGTAATTCTACAAACTTTGCATTACATTTGAGGAAAATTAAACTGAAACATATTCATTAGAATAACAGTTTTGGGTAGAATTATGTACCAAAATCACCACAAATAATACTGCGCAGTCACAACAATTTTCGAACACAAAAAGTGTTCCATAAACGAACTTTCTTCGCGATGTCCTAACCGTAAATTCTCGCAAGACTTCATCCACCTCGATTTCTGCTGCGATTTTAGATTAGGGATATGTACAAGAACGACAGGTGTGCAAATCTCTTTTGACATAGTACTTCGCAAATAATCCATTATGTATCTTAAAGAACTAAATGATATTTCAGCAGATGCAGAAGATGCAGGAACAGTCAGAAGCAGTGAAATGAGAAGTACAACTTCATCCACTAATGTACTAATAGGTTGTTATCTGAAAGAAACTGATTTGACTTTGCTGAAATGTCTTCCACACAGGTTCCTGTTATTGTTGGTAACATCATATTAGGAATAGTGAGAAAAAAATATTTATAGTATTGAGAACGTGGGATGAGAAACAACGACGAGATGTGGATTACATACGATTATAGAAATGTAAATGGAAGTGATGTTGCTCAATCTCAGTCTTTTCTAATTTACTTTTTGCTTTATCTTTTCAAAACAAATTTCACAATATTAAACTTCACTATAACGATAAACTACAGTACATTAATAAGTAACTTATACGAGCAAGAGCATTGAAATAAGGGCACCCTTTGCAGTTAGTTACTTTTTGAAGAAAATATCATTATTCCGATAATAACATATTTTCTTGAATTGAAATTAAGGCAACGGTTAACACATTTACAGGTCTAGCACGTGACGAAACTGGTGTAGTAAAATTTTTTAATATAAATATTTTGAATTTCTGCAATAATATCGAAAAGAAACTTTAACATATTACATTATTTAAGCACGTATGATATTATTTTCTATATCGTGCAAAAAGGTTTCACAAACATAAAAATCGTGAACGGTAAAATCTTGGATAGGTCACGCGCACGCATGGCCTAAGAAGGGGAGGTCTGAACACTGGGCGGTAAATGTAGCAAGTTAATGACGCCATAGTTAGGCTGCACAAGTCCACGAACGCTGCCAATCGTCTGGTAAGAAAGTGAGAAAATAAATTATTACGAAGCGGGACCTCTCCTTCTTAGACCGTGGTCACGCCTAACTTTTGACGAACATGTGGTTGAAAGTACTGCCTTCAAAGCTGCCGGCCGCTAACTTTCAGAAAACATATTCAACAGAAAAAAAAGCCAGAAGCAGTAACAAACCATTGTTACCATTGCCGTTGTCTTGACAAGTCTGACAAGCACTTCACTACTTTTACCGGTTAGTCTGTGTCAGCTGTCATATCTACGGCTTGTTTGTGTGTACGTCATTTTTACATGTGGGAAACGAAGAATATGGACATGGGCTGACAAGTAACCTACAAGCCCCAAGTAATGAGAATATTATATTAATTATTGAAATTTATGTACTGTCTTCTAGTTTGCATAATAGTGTATATAATTTGTATAATAATTTACGTTATTGTATACTATATTGTAAAATTACTTGTGCAATATCTTTTTACAATATTGTACTAATTAAATATCAAAAGGATGCAATAAATGTAACTAAAGACAGTTTCTCTGGCGAAAACATTTGAAACGAGTCACTATAGATTTTGGAAGGATCCGGTGTTTTATTTTTATACACTTTTTAATAGACATTTTAAATGCCATTTGCTTATTTTATTAAATGGTTGTTTAGGAGTCGTGTTCGCTGAGTAAATTACGGCGTAACTGTATCAAGTGTTGCGGCGCATGTCTGTTCTGCTTATCGCCCAAGAGATCTTACGTCTCACACACATTCCACATGTTATTTGCAAGTTCACTTCCTCTGAGCTTTAAGGGGCCTCCCTAGTTAAGCTGCGTTGGTGTGTGTGAGGCAGGAGTGGTAAGGTTGCCGCTGACCGACATATACATAATGCATTACCGCCTCCCCGCGCAAGCCACTCAGCTGCCGTGCAGTGCTTTACTGTTATTCTTTTTCGTTTGGGGCTTGAAGCGGGGACCACATTATTTTATTTATGGAGAGCATAGTTCAAAGTCTAATGCTTGTTTCTATAGTTGCGTTTTTCGAATTTTGTTGTTACTTTTTTAAGATACGGCAGTCTGGAAAAGTCATTTCGGCCATTTTGAGTAGTCCGAAAATAAGTTTTCTAATAAACGTGCCGCATTTTTAAACTTTAGCGACATACTTTGGTGTGTGTGTTCTGTTAATGGATATACAAATATAATGTGCGTTGAATTGTTACATAGAAAAGAATAGCCGTAACTCGCTGGAACGGAATTTAACCGCAGGTAGAGAGACTAAAGCATGTGAGACGCAACAAAAAAATACACATCCATAGCACCGCCGGCCGGCATCGTCACAGCAGCAGCAGTAGATCTTTGTAGCAGAAACTCAAGAATCTAGAAAATAATTCGTGAAACCCCGGAATTTCGCAATTCAGATATACTAGACACCCTGATCACAAATGCGGGCAGCGGTATAAAATAATTTAATAGACTACGTAAAATTGAGTGCCCGCCATTTCAGTAAAGTCTTCAGCATAACTATTCATGCGTAGCGTAACCACTTACACCAGGCACCGCCGCACCACAACACACTGACGACTAAGAATTAAACCCATATCGTTCCTCCGCTCAACTATAGTGATGGGCACAGAGGGGAAGGTCCTCACCCCTTCTCCGGTTACTCTTTTATTTCGCTGTGAGAAGGGTTTCAGTTGTGGTGAGACGGGCCAGTTCCAGGAAAAGTAAAAGCATTGCTTAATCCTCCGCTCGCTTCCTTCTACAGAGGTATCATTTTGAAAATTTGCACATAAACAATGGCCATGAGGTGATTCAATTTATCAACATTTCTTTTGTTATTACCAAAAATGATACTTGTGAAAAACTATATATTTAATGCAAATTTGGGGTAAAGGAGAGCGGACGAAAGATATAATTCGTCCCCTCAGGTTTACATACGGTAGGGGATGGGGGGCTGACCCTCTCGCTCCCCCCCCCCCCCAACCCTGTTGGCACGGCCCTGGGAGAAGGTACCTCCTCTAATAATTTTCCAAGGCAAAAATTTGTGGAATGATTGGCAGCCAACTAAAGAGGAAGCTTTCGATACTTCGTATGTTGCGACTCAGAATGGATGGGTGGAAACCGAGGTCTTCATTAACTTCTTTAAGACCACATTTGTGCCGCACATTGGCACAGAGAGACCAGTTCTTTTGATATGTGATGGCCACAAGACTCACATACCCATAAGATTTATAGAAATCGCTCGAGAAGAGAAAGTAACAATCCTTATTTTGCCCCCTCACTCCTCGCACATCCTCCAGCCTCTAGATCTCTCTGTCATGAAATCTTTAAAAACACATTATGATGCCGAACTAGTGAAGTGGCAAAAACACCGCATAGGGAAAAAATTAAAAAAAAAAAAATGAATTTGTCAACTTGTTAAGCACATTGTGGCAAGAACTCGATCCTAACATAGTAAATTCTGGTTTTCGCAAAGGAGGTATTTGTCCCTTCAGCTGGGATGTAATTCCTGAGGACAGGTTCGACAAACAACGTCTGCAATTGTGAAAACGCACCAACCTACCTCATTTACAAGCTGGATCAAGTTATGAGGGGTCTGTGGTGCTTGAATCAGAGGTTGTACAAGTGGAATCTAGTTATGAAGGATCTGTCGTTCAGGAAGAAGTTGCGTTGCAAGGGAATCCAAATTCACCTGTTGAAATAACTCAGAGCACTTCAACACCTGTGCAAACACCAGAGTCTTCGGTAGTTGCACGAGCAAGGACATTTGAAGACTTAGTTTTCGAAATTATCATGAGTCACCAGTCAGCTGTAAAGACAAAAAAAAAAAAAAACAGAATTGCTAAAGTAGGAGAAGTCATAACTTCAGACGATGTTTACACGAGAATTCGAGACCAAGAACAGAAGCGGAAGTGCAGAAGAAGAAACAAGAAAGGAAGGAGAATTCTATTCAAGACTCAAATGAAAGGAAATTCAACCATCAAAATAAATTCACAAACTGGTATTTTAGGCACTTGCCCCAAATATACACAAACAAAACTGTGCAAGAAATGGACCTCGGTAACGCACTTACCCTTTTCATTGGGGCAAGAGCTTACCAGGGACATCTTTTGTTACTTCTAATTTTTTCCAGCTAAATTAATTTCATGGAAGCTTTCCATTATATGTACTTCCAAGGACATACCAAAGAGTATTTTGCGACCAATATGGATTTTTTTAGCCTTAATGATACGTTTACAATTAAGGTCCAAAGTTAAACTTTTCAAAAACTGTGGCGCATTTGCCCCAATTCACTTTACTCAGAATCACACTATTAATCAGTCAGGCTGAAGCAGGCTGAATTTTGAGCCAAAACAGTCTGGAATAACAGCTGATTTCTAGAAAAATTACGTTTTTTTCCTATAAAAATTATGGTTTTCTAATATTCTGGAGTCGGAGGGTGTGGGGATGGGGAGCGAGGGAGCCACGAAGGCCATCTTGGATATCTTATTTTCCTGCTCTGTCATTCTATTAGTCTTCCTGCTCTATCATTCCATCTCTTCTCGGTCATTTTGCATCTACACTATTAGACCTTCTATACTCAGTCATTTCGTCTTTACTCTGTATTCCACCTCCACACTACAATTGCATGTATGCTCCATCATTCCACTATTATTATATCCATCTACCTCTAATCTATCATTCTACAACTATTTTAACACTCTACCACATGCATAGTAAAAGACTTATACCACAGTTCCCAATCTACCCCTGTATCATGCTACATAACATTTACTGTCGAAACACAAGACCTTGTCTGATCTGACCTCACCCCGACCTAGCCTGGCCCGACCTAACCTGACTGGACCCCAACATGGCCTGTACCAACTTGTTAAAACTCTACTATTTAGTGCAAATCTACACCAACCAAATCGAGCCCAAACCAAAACTGAATTAATATATATTACAGTACATACATCTAACATAAACTCATATTATTTAATCGATTTGTAAACACTTCTCAAACCATTCATTTCGATAACCTAGTCGCATTAGCGAACCATGTTCCATCATGCACCTCATGTACAGCACTTCACAGATTCAGTATAGGTAACAGACTCCATCTATGAACATTAACTTTAAAGTCTTCCGAACTATAGTTTTCAATATGTGTTTCCCTTACAACTGTATTAATCTACCAATATTTTTATACATCCTCGAACTATCCTACCAATAATAAACTATTTTCCAGATACTACCCATGACAAAGCTAACTAGTAATTTTTGTTTTCATAGACGTCATTCGAAAACACAAATCGTACCAACTCATCAATAACATCCACACCATCAAATTTACAAAGTAAGATCATGTCAAGCAAACAATAACCTTTCCCTATAGCATCAGCAGTATAATTCAACATCATTCTTCATAAAAAAAAGTACCATTTAACTTTCAGATAATGACAGAATGTCCCTGTATAGGCTTAGTCGGGAAGGAATTTTTGAGTCAGAATAAGGCAGTAATTAATTATGACAGGCAAGTGTTACGATTCCCTAAGGTTGAGGTTACCTTACCTCTTAAAGATGGTATCAAAATGCCTTCGCAAATGCACCTAACAATACCTTCCAGGTGTGAATTAATTACATGGGCCAAGGTAAGACAGGATGGAGTAGGATTGGTTACAATACTGGAAATACAAATGGATATTTACCTTGTGGATGAGCTTACAGTTTGACAAGGGAACAGATGCATTTGCAGCAACCTGAACACAACTGATTTACTTGTTAAGATCCCCATACCAGAAGTGCACTTAGATAATTGGGCTGAATCCAGATACTATACTGCAGACATCCACATTGCATAGCGGGACAAAAATGTGACCTTAACGATTCGGGAGACAGAGCGGACTAGAACATTGCTAGAGATGCTGCGAAGAAGTCATTTGAACCCATTTGAACCCTGAAGTGCTAAATTCCATCAAATATGCTTGCAGTAGTCATGCAGACATCTTTAATTTTCCAGGAGATAGACTTACTTGTTCACCTACCATCGAACATACTATTCCGACAGTGCCAGATACTCCTCCAGTAAATTGTCGGCCTAAAGAACACCGCATGCCCATAAGGAAGAAATACATAGGCAAGAATGAGAGATGGTAAACGATGGGATAATAACTACTAGTAAAAGCCCTTGGAATGCTCCTCTACTCGTTGTACCAGAGAAAATGTATGCATCAGGTAAACTAAAATGGCGAGTAGTCGTGGAATTTAGTGGCCTGAATGAATAATATTTGGCGATGCGTTTACAATTCCAAATATCATGGAGATCCTTGATCAAATTGGGCAAGCGAAGTACGTATCGACACTCGACATAGCAAGTGGATATTTACAGGTACCCCTTAGGGAACAAGACAGGCCAAAAATGGCATTTAGCACACCTGATAACCATTACGAGTTCACATGTATGATATTTGGTCTTAAGTGGGCCCCTGCAACATTCCAGAGGCTGATTAATACAGTGTTAGAAGGCATTCAGGGTTTTCGGTTCATGGTGAATTTGGATGACATTGTCGTCTATGGGCGATCTCTAAGAGAACACAATTAACGACTGAGCGAAGTATTTAACAGATTAATAGAACACCAACTCCGACTTCAGCCCGATAAGTGCGAGTTTCTTGCAGAAAAAATTTGTATACCTAGGACATTTTGTGGCAAGGGAAGGTGTCAAGCCAGATCCAGATAAGACAGCTACCATTCAGAAATCCCCCACTTCCAGAGCCAAGAGCAAACTTAAGTCCTTTCTCGGGTTGGCATGGTATTATAGAAGATTCATCACGAATTACGGTAAGGCAGCTAAACCTTTATACCTGCTTCTGAAGAAAGATGCTAAGTATGGCTGGGGAATATCTCAGGAACAAGCCTTTTAAGGGCTGAAATTTCCCTTACCACCGCACCAATATTGCAATACCCAGATTTCTCTTTACCTTTCATATTGACAACAGATGCCAGCCAGGAAGCACTGGATGGAATTCTCGCGCAGGGAGAACTGACTCATGATATGCTGTTGCCTAAGCTAGCCGAACTCTCAGTAAAGCAGAGAAAAACTACTCCACCATGGAGCAGGAACTGTTGAGTATTGTGTGGGCTGTAAAATTCTTTCGTCCTTACCTAATAGGATGACATTTCACTATTATTTGTGATCACAAACCCTTGACATGGATTTTTAGTGTACGAGATCCAAGCTCCCGTTTACTAAAATGGCGCTTGAAGTATGAAGAATATGACTACACTATATAATATAGATCTGGGAAAAATATTCGCCATGTAGATGCATTAAGTCGCATTTGCGAATTAGGAGAATTAGTTGACGATTCCTAGAAAGAAAGGGTGCTACCCATCGAGGCTACAAGAAACCAGGACCAGAAACAGAACATATTAAATAATATCACAATTCCCAGATAGGGGGCGACAATGGTGCCAAATGCATACTAGCCCATTCAAAGCAATACTGTCAGTAACCACACATGAAGGCTGGTGTAGAGAATTACAAAAAAAAAAATGCGAGTCATGTCAACACAATAAACTTACTCAGGCCAAAATTAAAATGCCACTAATGATCACAAGTACCCTAGAGTTTGTGTTTGAAAAGTGTGCATTATATATAGTAGGTACCATGCCAGAATCAGAAAAAGGAAACAAGTATTTGCTTACATGCCAGGATGCTCTGTCAAAGTATACTTTAGCAGTGCCCATACCACAGCAGGATGCTGATATGGTTGCTCGTTCCTTTGTGGAAAACATAGTATTTTAAGACACAGGATTCCTCAAAATATACTTACTAACTGACCAGAGCTCTAATTGAATCAGGAATTTGCAAAAGGGGTTAAGTCATTAAGACATAGTTCTGAGATATTAAACGAAAACTGTCTAGTTTACACACTTTGAAGAAAAAATATGTGGAAACATTTTATTTTATTAAAGAGAACTCAGATGTACGTTATAATACTAAAATAACTGTAATTGAACTTTAGAATCACACCTTAATAATTAGTTAAAGTTTATGGATTTATCCCATTTGCAAATGAAACCAAACTTATAAGTATTTCCCTTAAAAAAATCCCTGTTCTTTCACTTAATTTTGTCTCTGTGTTGACCATCTTTCTTTATTAAGTATTATTTATGTATACTTCACATTTTAAATGTAAAGATGATAAGAAAATATGAATGGTTATGCAATAAAAGAACAGTAGCACACAAGTAACAATGCTGTCAGTAATCATTCTGATGTTGACCATTCAATATTCTCCCTATAGAAGTTCATACATTCGTCTGGAATGTGCCTCAGCAGTTTTTGTATATCTTCAATCTTCTTTTTCTTGATTGTTACACAACCACTTGGATAAGCAGGTAGTACCCTGATAGTGGGTTGCCCAACTCCTGGTAACTTCAATAGAAAAGTGTGCTTGACTAGACCATTAATCATTTCACTGACAACAACAGTTCCTTGGCGTTCCGAGTTGAATTCAAAATGTGAAAAAGAAGCAATAGCAAACTGGACCTTCTGATTTCTGGGCACACGTCTCGAAGCACTTTCTAGTGACAGAGTAGTTTTCTTGTAGAATGATGGCCACCATGCTTGGAAATCAAAGATGTCAAGTGTGTCAACCATTTTAACACTATAAGCAACTTTATTACTTGAAGTCACTATCATCTCAACATAGTCTTTAGGAACGTAAACCCTGTCTGCTTTTCGTACAACCCGCTTCACCACCGCAAATTGTCGATCACAAGGAAGATACGAATGGCCTCTGACCGGAAAATAATGAAAGACCTTCTCAAACCTCTTCGTATGTGTTAGCGACAAGAGGTATCGTACTACAGCGTGATTCCTGTTTTGGCCAGGGCAACCGTCACTAAACACCTAAAACTCTTTTACGGTACTAGGAACCTCTTCATGTACATAATCCATAAGAAATGAGCACACTTCATTGCATCCTTTCTTAGCTACCCCTTCATGGTAAACGTAGAAACGAGACAGACCCGTTTTCATGTTGTGAATATTAAAAACAGTTACCCATAATTGCCTACTGTAGAACATTTCCTGTACAGGAATATGCGGCAATGGCAGGTTTTGCATAAAATCGATACAGATGGCCCCTACGTGAACTTCCTTGCATCTAGTTACAATGGCCTTCATCTTCATGTAAAATTTTTTGCTTCGCCTTTTGTGAATTAGTAGTTCTGCTATGGCCGCCCTCTTGGCCACTTCATTTAAATGAGGACTCTTGATCTTGACACCAAGCTCTTCGCATGTGGTACATCTATCGATCTGAGGTCGACCGAAGCGGTATGAAAAGTTGTCATGGAAATATTTTGCGTAGTATTTGTATGTGATTTTGCTATCTGGGTGTAACTCCACGAACAAAGAATGCATGATTTTCAGTGTAAGACGTGCATCAAGATAAGTGATATCTTTTCCACCATAATGTGTTTCTTTGACAGGAAAGGACACAATATGGTC
>PNEQ01017566.1:0-32170 GCA_003012365.1 Medauroidea extradentata | reverse complement strand
ATGGATAACACAATTCACGATGAAGCAATGTTTTCATTCCTTCGTTATCACCAAGTTATAAGCAAAGGGGTAGGGCGGGAGCATGGGGGTAGAGGATGGGGGCTTCAAATACCTTCGACAGATCAGTGTAATGCACAGCGGGGTTGCCTACGCTGAGTTTTCATTGCGCTCCCCTACGAAGACGGTACATTTCCGCCTAAGGGTTTATAGTTAAAAAGTGCTTGTTTTGGCTCGTACTACCTGCCCTCAAGCGTTGTATCATGAATTAATATACACCCTGTATGTTGTGTATGTATCTTGTTGATTAAAGCATACTCAGCTTATTTATGTTTTTGTATTATCATCATCTTGCACATCTTCTAACATTCTTGTCGATCCCAGTTAAAATACTAATTTTGTCTCAACATATTTGTCTGCAGGGAAATGACGAAAGGAAATGTGATAAACGGGTACAATGTATAAAGCTCTATATACATATGAGGACAAGCATTGTAATATTAAACTATCGGGACCTTATTGTAATGAACGTAAACTTAATTATATGCATTAAATGTAATGCTAATATAGAGCACTAAACACTACAGCCTTTTCATCAAACAATAAAAAAATAAAATAAAAAAAAACATGAGCACTCCCTCAGTTTTGAGAGCCGCGTTCAGTGGAAATGCGATGTTTCAAGTCTTCGTTGCTTTGTTCTAGATGTGCTATATAATATGCCGGCGTGCGCACATGAGAAGGAACGGTGCAGTCAGCGAGGCTATATAAATGGTAATGTGCCGCAATACCGGCAAACACGCTATTGCTGGGTGTAGTCACATGATAGCCGAACTTCGTCAGTTCTCGTGCAGCGCCGAATACCCGCAGAGACAGGTGTACCTGAAGACTTCACGTGTTGAATATCACGTCTGGTGCCAGGGGACGAAGTAATAATCTCATAAGAAATGATAACGTAATTACTTCCTGGTTGCATACTCAGTAGGCAATAACCCTTCTCTGCGAAATCAAACATTTGATGATTAGGGCCTACTCTTAAAGGACGAGAGTTAGACCGTTTTGCAAGATACTTGTCTTATTCTGTTTTGACTGATGGGGCCGCGGTGGCCGAGATGATAGCCGATCCCCTAGATAGGGCCTGCGATCTCCTTATTGAGCACTAGCGATTGTTTGTTACCAACATTGGTATGGCTCCGAAAAATACAACAAAATGGATTGAAATCCCTTTTTTGATAGTATTTACTCAATTCATGAGCACGATCGTGTTAGTTGCACACAGTTAAGATTAAATTATAAGGATTATAAGATAACAAAAAGTTTCCGTTTAAACATGTAATACGATAAAACATTTTGCTCCATGCAGTTTGTGAGCCTGATCGTTTCGATTCTATTATATTTGTCCGTTATCACGTGTTGGTTGTGTGAAATGCTTGTTTTCTAGTTTATAATTACTAAAACATATGTTATCTGAAGGCGAGTTTTTAGGGTTTTATATATTTAGATAGTCACTTATTGCTTTGTAAGTGTGCAGTATTGGATTTACAATACGAATAATATGTGTAATAAAATGTTGAGTGCCTTGTTGCGAATAACCTAACCAAAACATTTCCCACAAAATTATTTTTATAAACTCATGCCACTTTTGATGCGTACAAATAAATTTCGTAAATATACTTTTACATACACGAACATATCTCAAGAAGTGTTTAAATCACGCATTACAAAATATTTAAAACTGCAACATGACCCTGTTAACTGCGGTAATTTGTAGGGACAAAACAAAATTCTTTTGAAAATTCAATTTACTGAAAATAGTCATAAATAAAGGAAATAAACTATTATTCACACGGAAAAATTATAAAATTGTGTTTTCTAGGCATTATATGCTAACACTTCAAAAAGTAAATAATACATTAAGCAGCTGATTCCTCGTACGATTTCGAGCTGCGTGGTTGGCAAAATATAATCGTTAGTGAGGCCAAAACGGCCCTGAAAATAAGACGCGAGGCTTAACCTGGGAGTGCCAACTCTGTCCTTCATATGCTCCTTGGTTCAGACTGCTCGAGGCAGGCAACGCGTACGCAAGTACTTCTTTCAAACTTTATCGCATTCCTCAGACTTCGCGATCGGCTGACGGTTTTGGCGAGTTGGTAGTTCAGAAGATATCATTACAAATTATCTTCTATAACACCAGCTGTAAAGATGAAAATTATTTACTCTAATTCTGAAATAATCAGCGAGGGCTGCAGCCCAATAGCACAAACCGCCACTGCATACGTCAGAAACCTATGCAACTATTATCAATTATGATTTCGACTAGCACTAGTATGGTAGTGCATGTTTACTTGAGGCTGTGATTTTAGAAAAGTTGGTAATTTAAATATTTCGGCTAAAATATCACGTTCTAAACCACGAAACCTACTTCACGACAACTTCTAACCTATTTGCTTAAAATAAATCTTTCTACGTCATCTAACATATATTTATTTATTTGTACTTTTATGTTCTCTCGAATAGTACAAGGCCTCCACTGAGAAAAATGGATTGTTCCGACAAAGAAATATACGAAGTTGATATGAATTTTGTCGTAACACATAAATAACTGTAACATTAACAATCGTAACGTTAAATGTACTACTAGATTTGTTTCCTTCGACAGTAGAATTTTGTTGAAATAATTAATTTAAATCAACTTACATTTGGTTGGTTAAATTTTATTTTTCATTATGTACGTTAATTTGATTTTACGAAAATATTTGCTCTTGGTAAAATTACGAACTGCAGTTTTCTTATAATATTTTATTCATTTGCTCATATTTAATATTTAATTGAGTTAACTATTTTGATTTGGTAAATTTGGCAATAGCTGATATTCAAACAAAGAAACGATTTGATTGGAAGCGGCGAATGACGTCCGCTCAGGAAGTTGTTCTTGTAATGGTGATCGCGTTTACAAACGCTGTGGTTTAGGAAACTTCTCCTTCCTTTTTTATGTATAGTTATGTAATCAGTATGTAATGTATTGGTTTTAGTGTCCTATCGTTCAGTTACGTTAGATTAATTGAATGAATGTAACGACACTACTTGAAAACATTTTGCCGAGTACACATGAGTCTAATTGTAGTTTTCATTTAATGATTACTATGTTTTGGCATATATTCCGTGTACAATTTTGTTGAGGCTACGTAGAAGAAAACAGCAAGAGTTAGTCAGATTATCTTAATCTCGAATTTATTGAGAATTACATAGCACAGGTGTGTGTATGTATAAATTCATTTAGTTTCTCGAGGAGTCGTGGTGGTCTAAAGATAACGTGCGTTGTCGACAAGCTAAGTGTTGCGGATTCAAATCCATATGCGTTATGTTGTGACCCGTCCCTGGGTCAAACACGTGTTATTCAACGTCCACTGAGTGAGGGTGAACCACGGCGTCTGCAGGAGCGTCGGTTGTTGCGGTAGTGACAAGGCGACGCGGCCTATCAGAGCGATGTTACCTCGATGGAGGGGATCGTAGTTGCTACCCAGTGAACCTGTGCCTCTATACGTCGTCGGGCCAAGGAGGCTTGCTGGTGAGGGGCGTGGTCGCGGTGCAGACATACACAGAGGGCTTGAAAAGGAACTGGGGACTTCGATGCTGTGGTCGTCTTCCGATAGGAATAGTAATAGTGGTAAGTCAGCCATCTCGCTCTCCGGGTTTCTTCTCTAGCACTCTCTCCCCAAAATAGGCCAAACAGGACTGATGTGTTTAAGGCCAAAATAGTATAAAAATGGTATCCCTCGTGCCAGTGGGTCCTACCATATTTTGTTTTAACGCAGTAATTGTTAAATATCATGTAGATATATCGATTGATTGATGGTTGGAATAAATTAGTGAAAGTGGTTTGTAGATATTGCCTAGCAATCTTCAGTTACATCCCGACCTCTTTTGTGTGACTGAAGGAAAGGCAGGGTTGTTTGAGTTCAAGTCACAACAATAAGTAGTCATTTACATAAACTTACTCGAAATTATTATTTGTATTAGAAGTACTGTGTAAATAACTTTATTTTTATGATCATAGCAAACAATGTACCATAAACCACTTATACTTCACTGGTTGATCAAACACATGAAGTATGTTATATTTAAGAATATCTGTATTGTTTCATCAACCACGTCATTGGGTTAAAACTGAACAAAAATATTTCAAAGAAATATTTTGGTTGTGACATTAGTTTGCAAATATTCAATCATACCACTTGGTTGTTTCTAACAAATTTTGTTTGATTTTACAATACATTTTTCTCAGTAGAGGAACACGTGGGTGAAGGTATGATATATTTTTTTCTTGTGTGAAGCTTACTGCAAGTGTTCTTGTAAATTTTATTTCTTCTTGAAATACTGAGTATTTTTGCGTTTCAATAAAAAATACATATTAATACAGTGAGAACATCTTTAGGAAAACCAGATCTTGAAAAGTTTTGAACGTAATTAAAATTCTCTTTATCTCAAAAATTGATATAAAAACTCAGTTTAAGAGAAAATAATTCGTACAAATTAACAGTCAGTGGCTGCAATACACTGCATTCTTGGTACCACAGTGCACTGTATTGTGAATGGATACAATTATCGATCACCGCGTTAAACGTTAAACAATCCAGCATGCCTGTCATTATTAAAAAAAACATAGCAAAACAGCTCATAATAAACTGCATGTAAAATGTGTAAGTTGCACGGAGACATGTAGCGTGGTAGTAGATGTTAGTGAGTGAAGAGGACTTTACGACTGTGTAACGTCGTCGTTTTTACAGCCGATGAGGGCTGACATGATGTGAAGATGGAGTGGCGCCTGGAATTAAAGGTGAGGGAAACGGAACGAAGCAGAACCTGATTTACTGGTTTGTCATACGATTGTATTGTACGTTGTTTGCTTGACTCTCAGTGACACATAAGTCAAGTAAATTCATCCAGAACGCATAAATGTGGTAAATTTATTTTTTCAACGTTTCAATAAAGCCTGTATGTTTATTTTGAAATGCCGTTTAAATGTATGATATACACTTCAGGATAGGAACTTACAGGCGCGGTGTAGGCCTACAGCAATTTTTATTAGTACCACGTGTTTTTTTTTCTATTTTAGACACAAAATGTGACGAAATTTTGCTGGTATGAAATGTTTATATCACTCATAGTTTTCGCGTAATGGCTTGTTAAAGTCAAAGTTTGCATTTTCCGTTTTAATAACGACACTAAAACAAACTGCCATACAAAACTCACACATCGCTGCATCTGTGACTGCCAGGCATAGCGTACGTGTTGAAACAAATAAATTAATTGTGTCCACTTAGCAGTGTGCTATCTGGCCCGCTTGTGATGCTTCACATTAGTGTCTACTAACACTTGGCTGATGTGCAGGAAACGTACACAAACACTCTGCAGAAGACACCAGATTGGAACCCAGTAAACTGTGCACGTAATCAGCACACGTGGGCTAGTTATATGATGTACAGCAACATGCAGTCTGGTGGTGTTGTGCAATTAAGTACACTTTCTTTAATATAATGAGACTCGTCAGTCCACTAGATGTGACCCACAATGTCCGAGTTTTGTTGAAATGTCGTCAGCATCCAGTGACAGTACTGTAGATTGTGAAGTTGACCCCTTTCAGTTACGTGCTCTACGGGACTGTACTGATATTTGTTATAGCACACCGCCATGAAAGATGGTGTGTGCAAACGAATGACTCACACCATGGGAAACATCTGCAGTAGCACCTTGGCAGCATGTCACCATGAATGTGCTACACGGGTTGCCTACCTGTCCGAATTTTGTGTGCCTGTATCTCAGAAATGGTTTGTCTGAGCGTGTTCGGACAAGTGCACCTTTCTTGTTCCTTATGTCATTCCGGTTCTTAATTCACTAGGATGGGCAGCTACAGGTGTACATGTACAATAATACATGCATAATAACAGAGGCGACCACATGTTTCCATCGCATGGGATGGGATGGTGTTTACACTTTATTCCCTGCATACGTGTTGTCATGCATCCGAACTGAATCCGGAAGGTCAATGTTCCATTTATAGTGGTTGTTTAATTATCGTCACTTGACATGTTCATTAACACAACTTTCACGATGATATTACGTCCATAATATTGACAATAGAGGCGTGGTTCCTATACTCATTATTGTTGATTTAGGTCTGGCTACCTGTACCCGTGAGCTTTTCCGCGATTTACATTCCACCCTGTATGTGTGTGTGTGTATATATATATATATATATATATATATATATATATATATATATATATATATATATAAGTTGTATATTTCACGTGTTAATTCTGCTGTTAATACGGCCGTGAATATAAACAGTGCTATGCGGCAGAAATAAAATTAACTGATGGATTGTGCGTGCCACCAGGTGGCGTATATCTCGGGCCGAGGTAGCCGAAGCCACGCACTGGATTTTAAAGGACTTAAAGTTGGACAAACAAAGGAGTAGGATGTTGGTGCAGTGGTTTGCCGTACGCGCAACACGAAAACAGGAGGAAAACGGCAGGCAGACCAGTGCTTGTAATTACATTTGCATTTGATGTGCCAATGTCACACACAGTTTGGCTGATGCAAATATTTACAGAAGAGCTTTTATTTCACCGCTGTGGTCGGTAACAAACACCAGACAGTTTGTTAATACATTCTTAAAAATTCTGTAATTAATGGAAAGGAAGCTGTTTATGGTAAGCCCTTCGTCTGGAAATTAACTAACTGGTAGCGGTCAACTTACGTGCCGGGTGCCTTCATATCTTCATTGAAAGATTACGTTTTGTAAGCACCTACGTCACAGCGAAATCTAGTCTATCGTGAGTATCCGTCTTGCAGAGGGCTATGATCACCAAGTTGACTCGTGAACTATTTTGAATTGCAAGTTCGTTACAGCATTTAAAGGTCAGCCTGTTATTTGAGAAATATTCGTCGCCACCTACAACTGTATTATTTGACGTCATTTCCGAGCTCGAATTTTGAAGTAATAATTTACCTGTAATATAAACAAATCGTGTTAGTGTATATGTGTTGTAATAGTTATAATAATTTCATTTTGATTCCTTTTTACATAAGTAAATGATTTGAAATTCATTTGTGTGGTCTTGCAATTAATTACGTACAAAAAAGTTACATAGTGAATACTCTGCTGGTTAACTGAGATCAGAGATATTTAATTTTTTCTAATTTGAGTATACCTGCTTACGAATGAGGATAGGTGATAAATGCAAAATAAAATGAAACGTGTCATGTGCCCCTTTTGCTCACCCTCTCACATCACATACAGTATTTCCTAGTTGCTATTAATTCTCATCTTGTATTACAAAACGATACACGTTCATTCGTCTTAGACCATCGATTAAATATGCAATATGCGTTTCCTGTCAATACACAAATACTCGTAATAATTATAGTCTTGGAATTTCGAATACACTTGTATTATATGAATACGAATACGTGTTTGAAATTGTAATTAAACCCTTCATAATTTTTTCACAACCATTAAACTAAATGTTTTTCCGTGTGCTAAGGACAGGTTTGATTTCAGTTTTAAAGAACCCCCCCCCCCCCAATAAAAAGAGAAGAGCATTGTCGATACTCATTCATCAAAACTGCCTAAAAGAGAGGACTTATTTCTTTGATCTTTCAAATCTTACTTGAGTGCATTGGAAAGCAAAACGGTATTGCATTTAAATATTATTTGTTTTTAAATTGGTTTATATGTTCCTTAGGTTGTGTATATTAAGTAAAATGCATGCAAATTATTCAGACAGGTAAAGTTTCAATTAGTGTACCGGATGTAAGGTTATTAAGAAAAGCTGAGGCAGACCTGGGCCTAAGATGACCGAGATAAGAGTATGCAAGGCACAGTGCCGCGTATAAAGGAGATAATTAAACGCAACTTCTACGAGCTGTGAGAGACGATGATCGTCCAGACGCCTGAACGTTACCAATAACAGTGCAAGGAAACTTCTAAAATAACACGTGAAGTAAAACGCTGACAAGGTTCCGTAGAAATACACGGTGATAGTTTTCATAGCTAGGTTACTATGTATTTTCGTACAGCTCAAGGTAAAGGCATCTTCCTTTTTCCACGGGGTAGATAGCCAGTTCACAGCGACGGGTGTTTTAAACACTTTACTCGTGGTGTAACATAATAAAATAAATGTCCATATTCCGCATGCTAATTAAAGTACTTTTCTAAGGTGGTGTGTTATGAGTTTCAGAGAGAACATAAACGGTAACATAGATTATTAGGAACCCTCCTTCCTCTTCACAAAAAAAAAAGTCTAGTTAAAAATATTTTAATACATCGTAACTTATATTTTTACATTTTAGTGTTACGTTATACATAAAGAATTTAGTTTATTTGTACAGACTGCTCTTAACCACAAAAGTTAGTTATAATAACTATTTTGGTTCAATAATTACTGATATGATTTATTGACGACTTGATGTTCTGGATTTTCGAGAGTATTAAGCACGCGACACCAGTTTCCACAGTCGTGGAAAAATGTGGAAGTACGTGGACTGAAGAAGGTGATCTCTCCATGATTCGTTAGGTATATTTCTCATTGTCGCCACTCTTGATAACTGGAAACTTTCTCGTTTGTATTGAGTACCGAAGGATACTTCTACAGTACCGCCCGCCAACTATTGAGTCCTCGGATGTAACTTCTCATAAAATAAGTGTAAATTCCGTTGTTGATTTTCTCCGCATAGATGATAGGGTGAGTATGATTCAGTTCTAATTTTTTTTTTTGCTATCGGTTGTTAACTTCAAGAATCAATGTACATGATCAAAAATAAAATACTACTTTTGTTAAAGAAATTTTTTCCTTCAAATTGAGGAATTGTAAATACACTCTACTTTTACAAATTAAAGAAGTAGTTTCGACTTACGCCACTGCGGCAAATGGCGTGTCACAGAAAACCCTAGAATACACACAAACAAACAGACGACAAGTAAACTAGGGTCGCCCAGATGGTGGAGGAAGCTGGGTTCACATTACCCTGTGCCCCAGTTTTCAAGGGGCCCAGCGATTCCGAAAATAACTACAATATTTGCGACATTCAATTATAGGCAAAGTGTCTGTGTTTGTGCATCATGCTATTAGAGCTTCCAGCAGGCTTATGTGCCATGCGTGCCATCAATGAATGAGAGCGGGACATTGTGAATATAGGAGACGAACCGACCCGTGCAAACACAGCATGAAGTGGCAAGTGCCGGGAGGCGGTCTTTGTATGCAGCAGTACGAAACTGAAGCTTCATTTAACATTGTCTATGTATTGTGAAATGAAGTATGTGTTTAAATTACGCGCCATTCATGAAGTGATACATCTGTAATATGCATGCACATGTGTACTTTCTTTGCAAATAGTTAGCCTTATTTTATTTTGTCTGTGTGTTTTCAAGAACAAATATCAAATTATTGTATTACTTTGTTGACATACAATGTTACTATATTGCTCTCATCTCTTCCCAAAAAAAAAACGGATTGATAGTGATACGTAATAATATTAATGGAAAACTTTATTAAGAGGTGATAGTTTAATGGTTACTGAACAGTTGTTAACGAGTAACACAAATAAAACGCTTGATAATATTTATGAAAGTGTTGTAGAGAAAGGTGACTTTCTCCGCAAAGCGGTTCCAACGTGCAAGAAAGTTCAGTCTGTTTTCCACCTAACAGCTGCTTGAAGCTTGCCCTCTTCCTTCACCAATCAGTCGGAACAATAGAATGCAGACTCGACGTTAGCAGCTTCGATACTATTGCTTGTGGCGTCAGCTAGCTGTGACCTGGGTATATATTTGGTAAATGTGTGCACGTGTTCTATGATGTACAGTAGGTACAGCATACACATGGCGACTTCGTAACACGTTTGATGCCGGCCATTAATGTGGAATCCTTCCGCTTAGTGTTCACATAAAACCCGCTAAATTTACGCCAAACTAAAACAATGGCCCAAAAAATGAAGAAAAAATTAATTACTAATATTGGTTTATGTGAAAGCCAAGTAAAAATGTACAGGTTTATTGAAACAATGTTGTTTCATTGTTATAATACTTTATTACCTTCTTACACGCTACATTAAATTTGCACTTTGGCACGCACAAATATGGTTTGTTGGACCCACATCCGTTATAAATTCAGCTGTCCGCTAAATGCAATATTTCTCTGTTGAACAATAACTCTTCCCGCTAAAACTAGCGGAAATTCCAGTAAGTTATCAACACACTGGCATAGCGATCTGTCCTTGTATGTCGCTTATCTCACCGACTCCAGTGTATCAAACACTATTGCTCTGACTGCCGCGCCGACCAGTAGTCGGTGTACAGCTTATATATTCGCGCACACACGCGCATACACACACACACACACACACACACACTCATAATACATCAAGACACATTATGTAGTGTTTGACGCTTCTTCTGTTGTACAACAAGCTGATAAACTTCTTCCTATAACACACTTCAAATTATGCAGTGTTGGTGTTACAAAAACCTAAATCATTCTAGTTCCTGCAGGACCAGAGCCCCTTATTATTACTAATTAAAATGTGTAATACCTAAGATAAATTTTTATGATGCTGTTAAACATGGTGAAATAGGATAAGAATGAAATTTTGTATATTAAATTTCATGGAAACAGGTTTTAACCAAATTCCATATTAAATCTCAAATTTACGGTTCAGTGATTGTGATGTTAATAGCTATTTTCAACATATAGACATTTGGAACATGGAAGGTTTTATTATAGACTTACTTGCACACGTTTTTACTACGTTAGTTTCTTCATCTTCCAATATTTTTTTCTTACTAATATTTCTTATATTATGAACGTACGTTTGTGTGCACTGACTCTCCTTTCCTTTTTTATATTTTCGTACTGGCTATCTCACACCACACTTTCACGTGCCGAACTCGCAACTTAAACGCTCTTGTAACCCCTAATCTGAGATAAAGTTTGTCCCACAGTGTACCTAGTCCATTCTTGCTTTTCGTTTTATTCGTTTTATAAAGTAAACTTATAGTAAATTAAATTGGTCCTATCTCAGCAACTACTGTAGTTATGTTTATTTTGACGTGTTTTATATCTTACCTGGTAATTTTCCTCTCTCCGAATCCATGTTGCACACTTTTGTTAAAAATCTGTGTCAGCAACTGCATACTTTAATATTTAAGTGTTTTTCAATGAATTATATATTTCAGATAGAACTTACGGTAGACGTCAAAGTGTTTGATGGACTCAACTACATGTTTGTATGTAATGATATTTTTGTCTTTGTCTATATATACTAGTGACAAGGACGAAGTGGGCTTCAATATTGTTGTTTGCCCCGGGCTTTGGCAGCATGCCTCCGGGCGGGCCTGAAGTAAATAAACAACAGGACTTTGTTTGTAACTGGCAAACACAGGTGAACATACAAAATTCCACAAGGAATTCATTCAGTGGGTTACAAGAACATATATGTTTACAAACGAGCACCGAAGCACCAAAAAATAAACCCAGGAAAAAATTAATAAATAACTCAGGTTATTCCACAGAATGAATTCCGTCAGAAAGCTTGAAACAAAAGACAAAAATTAAATATAAATTTTCTGTTTGGAACTTTCTGACGGAATACCATCTAAGATAATTATTTATTTTTTCCTTGGTTTACTTTCACATATATTGGTTCTCGTTAATGTTCATTTATTTTCTTGAAACTCACTAACTGAAATGCTTGTGGAATGTTACATTTTTACGTATGTTTACCAGTTACGAACAAAGTCATTTTGTTCACTTGTCTGTTTGTTTGTGTGTATTCTCTGGTTTTCTGTTACATACTGCAATGCCATTCCTCAAAAATGCTTCTCTATGATAATTTGTTACTTGTCCTCATTGCAAAAATAGGTTAAATGTAACATACACTATTCTTCATGTATGTTTGTGCATGCTTCTGCAGGTGTGCGTGCATAGTGGTCCAGGAATTTTCTTTAATTAGGTTTGGAATTTTAATGTTATAACATAATAAACATAATTTGATTTAAAAATTTTGCTTTCGGACCAACATATAGTTTTGAATCAAATTTTATTATTTTCGATATTACATGAAATGAGCCGAACATCTTCATAAAATTCTTCCAAAAAATTTTTCTTCGACTTAGCTGTTTTCGGCATTCCGCGGTGTTGTGGTAACGTACGTAGTCATTGCAGGAAGTGTTTTTTGATCGTAGGTGATATGTCAGACAAAATGTATATTGCTTACAAAGATTTCAGAAATTCAAAAAATTGAAATGTTTTCAATTATTAGAAATAATGAATTATACTAAACCCCCGATAAATTTCTTTCTGAAAGACAATATAGATATAGATTTTTATCATTGAAAAATGTCTATTGTGGAGGATCTAATCTAAAACTAACATTAGCTTTTGAAAAGCAAATAGAACCTACAGCAATATGTAATATAGTGGTAATTAGTGAACGAAGGCTTATAAATGAAGTTAAGTGTGAAAGAATCATTGAAAAGAGATAATGTGCGATAACTTTAATAACTTTTTAAATAATTTTTCTTTTTAAAAACATTCTTTAAATAATTTTACGGAAATTTAATAATTTTTACTGAAATAACGGGTTTTAATAAAGCACAATGGAGTATACACGTAATAATTAAAATAAGACACTTGGATATGCATTATATAATTGGTAAGAAAATATTGGTTTAACCCATTACTGAAACAAAGTGTGGTATAGATTATTCAAAACTGAAACCTACAGAAGAACTGAGAAAGTAATGCTAAAGTATGTTGTGTAAAATATATACGAGCTAAATATTTTGATACTAAATATGTATGTGAATGCTTGTGCTGTGTGGAGATAGCGTATAAATTTGAAGTCGAGAATTGTGTTTTTAATTTGTCTGTAACGTGAATACGACGGGGGCAAAGATACCCTGAACATCGACAGAATTACTTCATTTCTTTAAGAGTGTGTGGTAGATAAATAAACGCTGAAAACATCAGTTGATTGCAACGTATTTTTCGAAGACAATATAGATAAAATACTCAATGACAATCCTAGATAATGGTATTTGCCAACTATATGAGCAAATATTTATCCAAAATTACTAATTCGTTACGCGTGATCTCTTGCGCCGCAATTAAATGCACGAGGTTCTGGCGTCAGAGATTGTGCCTCAGAAGTTCGTAACACTGGAAACAATTTTGTTTAAAACGTTGGCTAAAACTGTGGTCTAGGATTGCTATTGCTTGCTTTTCGCAAATTTACTTCAAGAAACCTACAGTTATAGATTAATGCTTTTAGCGTTGAATTGTACCACGCCCTCTTAAGAAGTAACCAAAATACCACTCAATGTCAATGATGGCTTCTCTAGATAGACATGTTTTCGGGATCCTTTGTCCCACACATCTCAACAGCGCTCATCCCTCCTTGCACAGTAGTAATAGAGGTAGACGTCAGTTCATATGATACACAGGTGCGCCATCACTGTGTGTGTCCCATACTAGGTGTGGCATGGCGCACCATGTCACGAATACAGATCCACATGAAGCTAATTGGAGCAGTTGAATGCACCCGACAGAAGGAGATACGCGCCTATACTCTGTCCATTCTAAGGTTGCAGCAGAAATAAGAATTACTAGCGAAATAAATCAAGGCAATTGAATTATATTTTGATTCCTCTCATTGTGATTGTGTCGTAACACAGATACCTTGTAACATCCAATATTTGAACCGAAATTTACGCTGTGCAAAATTTTTATTGTAATTCACTTGAATGGGTAGAGTATAGCAGTCGAGCGTGGAAAGTAGTGAAAACCATCTCACCATGCAACAGAACACCCTGTGAGTTGAACCACAGACAACTACCTTAAACAATGAAACACCGAGTACTTTTTTATGTAAATTAAATAAATGAGATTTTAAATTCGCATTACAAGGCAGAATACCTCCCGCCGTGTCCAAATTACTGACAAACCGAGAAAACTTTTTTCCGACGAACTGTATCTCCAATTATTACCATGTAAAATGATGTACCTCGTCTTATAACATTCTGGAATGGAAAGACGGTGGATACGGGAGATCCCCGAGAAAACCCGCCGACCAACGGCATCGTCCTGCATGATTCCCACATGCAAAAATCCGGTGACCGACCTCGCCTGGAATCGAACTCGGATCACTTTTGGGGAAGGCGAATGGTCTGACAATTTGACCGTCGCAGCCCTTCGTACGAATAATATTTAATATAAATATTTGATTTAAGTTGTCACAACCAGCGCTTTGGATTTCAACAAATAAGTACACTTACGGAAATCCCACGAATATATTATATTTAATTATGAACATTTTAAACACAACGTTAAGTACAGTTATTTTATTCATCTTTTTTTCTTTTCTGAATTTATTTTTGATCTGAGCAACAAGAAGGCTGGACTGCATTCACAAAGGAAAGTAGAAAACAACATTCCTTTACGACTCAGCTCACTTTGCACTTACAATTTTTGTGGCGTCTTTCAATGTTTAGAATTTTAATTTTCGTTTACCACACACTGTACTTCATCATGGGGCCGCGGTGGCCGAGTGGTCAGATCGCTCGCCTTCCACCAGGGTGACCTGAGTTCGATTCCCGGCATGGTCTGTCGCCGGAGTTTCGCGTGTAGGTAACGTGTCGGGCGGTGCCGATGGTCGGTGGGTTTTCTCGGGGATCTCCCGTTTCGCCCGCCCATTCATTCCGGCTCTGCTCCATACACACCTCATGTCATCACTCACTATGTCTAAAGACCTCGGTGTTAAGCGCTGACCAAAATCTGTTCACTTTACCACTTACTGCATCCTCCAACTATGAAAGATTTACCTATTCAACATCGTGATCTAAACAGATTCCACTTTCTGCGAACTCATAGTACCACGGTAGGATTAAATTCAAAATTGTAAACTACACGCCTACGTTGCCAGACGCACTAATGAGGATTTCAATGACTATTTCGAGCCATGGCATTCAGTATCGTAACAAGCAAACCTGGTAAGTGTAGGCGAATGGCTCTGGTGATTATTACCGCTACCTGATTAGTTAAAACAAGTCCCGACACTCTCACTATGCACTGCACGCGAAAAAATAAGAAACTTATTTAATGTAAAATACATTCAGAACTTAAACTTAACTTCATTCGTAGGAAAGTCATTGCGAACATATCGCATTTAACTGAGAGGCATTGAACTACTTTGGTTGATATGCCATTCAAGACAAGAACGTGTAATGTCCGTGGGGGTGCAATGTAATGTTCCAAAATCTCCTCTCTGTACTCGGTGACCCAGAATCGACTCCCTACGAGATCGTTCCCAGTGTTCGCATATGGGAAACAAGTTAACGTATTCTGCTTGCCAGTGAGCTTTATTAGAAGATACCAGAAAAATTCGCTGGTTCACTGACTTGTAGACTGGTTTATATGAATATAATATGAAATCGTGCAGACAGCAGCTGTTCATCATCTGCTCGCTGAGAGTGAAACGGGCCTGTATTCAGCTACGGATTTATTATTGGCGTAGCTACTACCAAGAAGTGTCGAGTAAGTCGACGGCCGGCTGTGAACGTGATACAGACCTGTAGTTGCTGGAACTCTAGGTTGCGCATATAAGGAAACTCGAATTTTTCAGGTCTCTATTTATTAGTTATGTTATCGTTTTCTCCTGCCATCGCATTTCAACGCTACCCTAAACTAACCATCGATCTGCACTGAAATTTCACAATTTTATAATTGTACCAAAATTTTTTCAACTCTTACACATTACACTGCCATTACTTTCCAACAAATAACATATTTTTCGGTTCCACGGTTTCCGTAACAAGCGCATGTAAAAGTAACGATTTGACTATTTTCGCTACTTACCCAAAGTAAAAGCTTTTTATAAGATACGGACGAAACTATTTGTAGTGAAAATAAGTTACTAAGCTACAGAATTACGCCTTTGTTATTTCACATAAAATTATTTGCATAACAAATATCTTGAACACATAATATTGTTGTCTATTTTTTAGCACGTGTATTTTAAATAATTATTGTTTTGTGAAATTTCCAATGTGACCTTATGAAGCTTAATACATTTACTAGCACTCTAAATTATTTCATTAGTATAGTTCTAACTAATTTTATTTTGGGTAAGTAGCGATAATTGTAAATTAGCTACTTTGACGTGCGATTGCCAGAAAACTATTGATTCGAGGAATGATTTATTTGTGGGAAATTACTATTATGTAATATATATGTGATGGCCAATGATTGGCACAGTTATAAAATTACAAATTTCTCGGTGTAAAGCGGCCTTGAGCGCTAACCGAAACCACTTTACCCACTCACTTCACAAGGACGTCTTGAACAAGTCACGTCTAACGGGAAGCCTTTGATCAGGGTAATATATTTTTTCCTGACAAAATAAATCTAGTTACTTGATAAGGTGAGACGGCCATTGGACAAAGTTAGGCTGAAGCTCCAGCCACTTTTCCCAGCAGCTCTTTTCTATGTTGTTATGTCTAAGAACCGGAACTAACACATTGTACACTGAAGAAAAACTTCACAACAAAATCACCGGGTAACTTCTTCGCTAAATTTAGGCTACAAGTCGTTATGCACATGTTGTGGCATTGATACAACGCTCACACTATAACTGTTTCGATGTCATCGCAGAGCATGCTAGATATCACACTACCTTGTCGTTATCCATCTTTATAACGAGCTCGCATTTAAATAATGGAAGCTGTTTGTTAACTCCATTACTCAGACATAACTTTGTACGTTACGGAATGACAATTTTTAACGCTTTATCATTAAGAGGGCGTGGTACATAATCCAACGCTATATGCTTTAATCTATAACTGTAGGTTTCTTGACGACAATTTGCGAAAATTTAACAATAGCAATCCTATACAATAGTTTTAGCCAACGAGGTAAACAAAATTGTTTCCAGTGTTGCGAACTTCTGAGGCACAATCTCTGACGCCGGAACGTCGTGCATTTAACTGCGGTGCAAGAGATCACGCGTAACGAATGAGTAATTATGGATAAAGATTTACTCATAAAGTTGGCAAATATTATTGTCTAGGATTGTCACTGAGTATTTTATCCATATTGGCTTCGAAAAGGCGTTGAAATTAATTTATGTTTTCAGCGTTTGTTTATCTACTACACACTCTTAAAAGATAGTAAAAAAAAAAACTTTTATGAAGCAGGTTAAAGACAAATAACAAATATTCAGTATTGGCGCACCAGAGATATCGTGGGCCATGTCAGTTCAGACACGCCAGTAATGAAATAATTGTGTCAGATATGGACAGGTTTTCATCAGGCCCAGCAAAGTTTCAACTTTTCACGCAATAAGTCAGGGTATGTAGTTATCATAAAACGATATCTTCCTCATACTTATGTTGGCACATATTACCCATGGTTTCTTTTGACGGGTATAAAGTTTATTTGATTTATAATACTTCTAATTTTTGTCATACTTATTGACTACTTACTAGTTTATAATTAATTTTGTGCAATAAAATCTATTAAATTAAGTGTTATTTTTACATTTAGCTCCTAAACACATTTAATTAGAATACGCTTATAGGTTACATACAAACGCTTCAACAACGATGTATAATTCTTTAGGTATACAATCGAGACGAATTAGATAAGATAAAAATCCGGGTTTGACATGAAACATAGTAATTTTATAATTTTAAACAATTTGGTCTCGTCAAGGACGATTTGCCTGCACGTTTGTGTATGTTAACTTAACTTTATAACATCCAAGAACTCGTGATATACTAGGGTGAACATTTACGAGAAAAAACGTCGAGAAGGAAGGGTTGCAGGAAGAACTGTTGCTATTAACAACCAGGCGAGTACATTAGACAGTACATTAAGAAAAAATAAAATTATATTTTGTTGTGATAATGTATGCCGCATTTTCCCGGGGGAAATTGTTGAGGGTAATTCGGGACATTGTTGAGAAATTTGGTCGTTTTTGGCCTTTTTTTTTTGAGCGGAAATGGGGAATTTTGATGTAAAAAAGGAAATTTGATGGCCGTCGTGACGTAATCCAAGATGGCGGCCGGGTAACATGACACCTACCACCCCCACCCTTGCCACAGAACCTACAAAATCATACTACTGTGGTGTAGTGGCATAAAACCAAGACTCAGTACCACAACGGTCAAGCATCGTGAGCATTTTGCTCGAAAACACCGAGTCCTAAACAATTGGTAAACAAATACCACTTTTGTTACATAGATCACTTTACGCGATAATTCAACCTTCAAATATTCGAATTTTTCATAGTATTTGACATCGAATAATAGTTTAATGTATTATTTTATTTAAATACACTTTAATATGCGTCTGGTTAAATTATTTTCTATAAACGGTACTATTTTCAGCAGCTCTGTATAAGCAGTGACGTTTATTTGATTATTACCTTTTTGATATGCGCGTGGTTAAAAAAGTAATGTGTTGCTAGCAAAATAACTTTCAACTGTACATTTTAGTTTTAAAAAAATGAACACTTCAAGTACAGCTAAGTTTTAACCGCACAGATTTACACGGACGCTTTGATTAAAAAAATACACGTTATCATTTTCGAATGATGTTATGATCAATGACCCATGTATAGAATAATGTAGACAATGACTCATAACGGGTAAAGTTCTGGTAAAATCTATATATAATATTTCCTAGCGGCTACCAGGCCAAACTTTCTTCAGTCTCTACCCAAACACCACATTCCAGTAAAACAGAGCACGGAGGAAAATCTCCTCTTGCGCTCCATGCCCAGGTATTCTTTTTTGTAATTTACGTAGCGTAAACGTAAAACCATGTTTTGAATACACGGAATTCAAACCTGAATGATATATACATATATATATATATATATATATATATATATATATATATATACATACACACATTTATGAATTACCCGAAAAATTGCAGCCATGCGCAAAAAAAAAAAAAAACTAACTTATTAAATTAAGTGTAATAGAAAGGAATGGAAAACTTCATGTACTACATTTTTAAATGGATAAAATAATTTCTCGGAATTCTATATAGATTTAAAAACTCCATACAAATTGTCCTGTGTGAATTTTTGAAAGTTATGAAAATGTTTGCAGTTTGAAGTCTCTTGGCCGTCGGAATGTTATTTTAAAAACAATTGCAATATTTGTACCGAACAGGACACGAGGTGAGCTAGTAAGAACACACAGACAAGAAGGCTAGATAATAATAACATGGCATAAAGAACACATCCTCGTTTTATAATAAAATAATCTATTTACCAATTGCCAAATGACAATGTAGTCGTGGGCACGCCTATAGGCTATGGGGAACATGTCTGGACACTCGGAGTTGAAAATTGACCCTCATATGACCGATTGGCGCCACTAGCACTCTGGTGTTGTTTTAACATTGCGTTAAATGGAAGTACGACTAGCAAGTTCGTGTCGTAGCCGCTAGGAGTACTGGCAGTACGAAGCTATATTGCATTTTTAAAACAACGCTACATTACTTGTGGCGCTTTCAGTTATAAATAGCATTGGTAGATAGGCTAGTGTCTTTAAGATCTTTAATTCTAATACCGTGGTCGTGGGCGTAACAGAAATAGAATAACTGGATGCGCAACACATGATTAACCCCTTGCGAAACATTCAGTTGTCAACAATAAGTGTGTTCTAAGCTAGTGTTGTATACTCTTAGATATTTGAAAGAGTATAATACCAATTATTATTGATTTATCGGTGAATTATGTCGACTTCTCGCACACGCTGGTATTGCTGTTCATTACACCTACAAATAAAAATGTATACAATTTACCTATATAATATCATAATCAAGGGTTTGAGGTGCTCACAATTCGAGCACAACTATAACTTTAGCGGTGTCATCAACGTAACATCGGTTCGAATGGCAAAACACTCATATTTCTGACTTGCTACTTCACCATATGCGAATTACAGTTATTTAAACGAAACTAGACCGTTGGCACTTTTTAGTATGCCAACACGCGTACCAACTTTTAACCAAGAAAGGCCTCTTCCGTGGGAGTCATAGCTCGGATCGATAGGTAAGTTTTCTTAGTTTCTCTCTAGAGTGATCTCAGAGGAGTTCATAGAATGGTTTCACAATAACTCCTTAGAGCGCTGCGAGGTAAGTTTTAGTGATCAGAATACCATTTACACTTTTGTGCGGAACGAAAGTTATGTTGGTAAATAATTTTTAAAAAGTCAAGGTTTTTTTATGTTGTTTTTAAACAAACAGTGAAAATTTATGTTATAAATATAAAATTATTAAAATAACTTAAACAAATTCGTATCATTTATACAGGAACAGTCTAAAATTTATGAATTTTTGAAGACAATTTGGCTGTACTCTATCCTGAGCTTAACATTTACTGATGGTGCAAAAAGTAATGGTCTATATGGAACGAAATTTGTGCACATCAAAGACGATTAGTGTCGTCACTTATAAAAACCTATTTCATGTCACTGAGAGTACAGCTTCGTGGGATAAAAATATCACTTTCACAAAAGTTGTGTTCGGTTCTGAAAGATGCCTAGAGTTTGCACGAGGTAAAAAAAGTACAAATGGGTCACATAAATGATCACCCGTTAATGGAAAAAAACTGCCCCATAGTATGGCCAATTAATTAGTAAAAACCAGAATTTAAATTATCAAATGTCGATGCAGTAAATCTGAATTCATAACGTAATGCACAAGATTCACACAATGTAAAAACAGCTATAATGTTTGAAATTAGTATGTGAATAAATAATTAAATGTAACTTAATTTAAAATAAAATTGGTACACAATGTTTGAAAATATTACAATGCATTTTGAATGTAATTTGTTTACTTTGTGAGTATAAAATCAAATGTTAATGAAATTGATAATGGTCATTTATTTCACCAAACAAAATATATATTATCGAAATGGAAAGTTAAGATAGACGAATTACATTACCAGATACCCTTACGTAGTTGCTGCTTCACATTCATAGTCTCTACGTAACCATGACCACTGTGAAAATGAATCAGCAACTACGTAAAGGTGTCTGGTGACGTAATTCGTTTATCTTAACTTTCCATTTCGAAATTATATATTTCGTTTGATTAAATAATTGATTATTATCAATTTCATTAATACTTAATTTAATCCTCACAAATTAAAAAAATTTCATTCTATATATATTTAAATAATTTTAAACATTTTGTTATAAATTTATTTCAATAAAGTTACATTTAATTATTTATTCACATACTAATTTCAAACATTGAAACTGATTTTACACTGGGTGAATCTTCTGCATTACGTTATGATTTAACATTTACTGCATCGACATTTGATAATTTGAAATACTGGTTTTTACTAAATAATTGGTCATTATGGTGCAGTTTTTCCAAAAGCGGGTGTTCATTTATGTGACCCATTGATATTTTTTTACCTAGTGCAAACTAAAGGAATCTTTCAGAACCAAACACAAATTTTGCGAAAGTGTTTTTTTACCCCACGAAGCTGTACGCTCAGTGATATGAAATGTGTTTTTAAATGTGACAACACTAATTACCTTTGGCATGTACACATTTCGTTCCACGTGCACCATTTCTTTTTCCACAATCAGTAAATATCAAGCTCAGGGTAGATTATAGTCAAATTTTCTTTAAAATGTCATAACTTTTAGACGGTAGCGAATCGGACTATACAAGTCTGGTTTATTTGGTAGGTCTTGGGCCCCTCTATCACCCGCCTCTTTATTGACGTCTGCTCCCGGAACAGCCTGTATAACACGTTTTTAACAACATTTATTTACGATCAGTATTAATGTTTGACTTTCTTGAGGAGCACTAGCCCCCAGTCCCATCTTCCTCTTCCGACCCGAAATACTAAGCCTTGATAAGTAATAAATCAGTGGAAAGCATGGCGAGACTAAATTCGTGCTATATTGCCACATTCTGCTCGTAAAATATATCACATTACATCATTTTACTACTGACATTTTCGTCTCCAATTTAACACATTATTCGAGTGATGTACTCTCACGGCCGCTTCTTGTTAGTTCAGTAGCGAAACTAATGGCTTTGCAAGCAAACATTGAAAAATAATACAGCCTGGGGGCCGATTAAATATCATCTTTAACGGGTGCAACACAAACTTTGTACCTGCATTGCGTCTGGATGCGCTGCATTGGAATTAAACACATACTTGCAATAGAAGAACTTGCTCTGCACTTTCATTGCGCTGCGTCAGTACAAATTGCAGATGATGATATTTAATCGGGGCCCTTGTACCCGACTCACGATGCCTAGTCAGGCTCTCCATCGTACAAATATATGATGGTCTCAATTACGACAGCCTATTATACTGTCACATGATGTGCACGGTTAATTGAGCGATTTAGAAAGCGACGACAAGGGTATGATACTATCCTCGTATTGTATTTTTCAGCAATGCGTAAATTTAACTCGGGCTTGGGCCTAGAAGTTTTATTCGCACGCCATTTCAGCGAAACGGTAAATCTTTTTAAATTAACTAGTATTAAACAAGTAATAATAACGTTAGTGGCCATAATTATTTGAATTAATTCCAGAGACATTCCAATGCGCTGAAGTGACTTACAGTTTTTATGGCATTTGTCATAAAAAGTAAGTCACACAACTCTTTTTTACAGACACAAATTTCGGAATTACGAAATAAATTCTTTAAACAATTTTAGTGAATTCGTGGCTGCAAACACAACTCACCAAAATGTCTTTTCATTAATTAAATTTTTTTGGGTACCCTATTCTGCCCCTGTATTGGATTTTGACCCCCTCCGTCCAAAAATTAGTTTTTTTTTCGTCTGAAAACTTTGCGGATACACACACAACTCAGAAAGTATTTTTAGTTTGTTTTCTTCGAAGTTTATTTATACCGTTCTACCCCCCTGCTTCATAGAAAAATAATAGAAACTTGCACTCCCGCACGCACAACTTACAAAAGTTTATTTGTTCACAACATTTTTTGGGTATCCTGTTCTGTTCCTCTATCTTACTTTGTCTTCCTTCACAACCCCTAGAAGTTCGGATTTTGAAAGTTTCTGAAATCTGTTTATCGCCTTTGGCGTCATTTACGTATCCATAATCATAAAACAAAAAACAACTGTAGACCTCAGCGTGTTCGATAACACTCGTAGATTTATTTGAAACACATTACACGTATTTTCACCCGTTAGATTTTAAATTCCGCAAAAAAAAAAAAAAAAAACTGTAAGTTATAGACAGTTAAAGCTATTTTGTGGGAGACTAATTTAAGTGGAAACTGTGGCGATAGCCCGTTGAGTTCAAGAATTATAGGGGATAGTTTGAAAACACCTTTAATCCCGTTTCATAACTTTTTACCCCCTTAGGTACAAAATTTTTAAAAAATATAAACCCCATTTCAGGTAATTAAATTAACATTAATCAAAAGTAAACATCATGCCGATACCTAAACATTCAGTGGGATCAATATTTATCGATGACGAATCGAAAACACATGTTACCCTTTTTTAACATCTTTAAAGTCGAATTTTCTGAAATATATTTTATGTGATAACCTAAACGTATTTCTAAAGCAATCAGCACCTCGAGATCTCGACTGGTTCGATAGTTATGGAAGAGTAATCTAAAACACATTTAACGTCTAACGCCCCCTTAATTGAAGAATTACGGAACGTCTTGAAGTCCTCTATCTTATGTTTGTATACTCGATGTAAAAAATCATGACGATAGCCTATTGAGTTCGAGCTGTACAGGCGAATAATAATAAACACAATATCCCTCCTTTTACCCGTTGGATGTCGAATTTCTAAAAACTCTATAGTTGTTTTTGGGTATTTATATAAGCATAACTTTGATGCAAAAATGCAACTATTTATTCCCAAGGGTTCGATATATATATATATATATATATATATATTTAATATAAAACACTTTTAAGGTCATTTCACCTCCATAAATTTAAATTTAAAACAAATCCTTAAATTCGCTGAAATGAATTTTTATGATACACACATTAAAGAAAAATTCACAACGATAGGCCGTTGGGTTCGAGCTATTTAGACGAATCTTAGAAAACACATTTAATCTTTTTTCACACATTTAGGGGTCGAATTTCGAAAAATTCCTATCTCAGTGCTTACTAAAGTGAACCCAAACATAAAATGTCCCGTTTCTAGGTCCAGCGATTTTGGCTGCAGTTTGATATATCAGTCAGTAAGTCAGTCAAGTTAGTCAGTTAAGTATGTCAATCAGTCAAGTCAGCCATTGAGTCAAGTCAGCCAGTGAGTCAAGTCAGTCAGTCAGTGAGTCAATCAGTCAGTGAGTGAAATATTTTGTACACAGAGATAACTGTGTAACGGTAATTGCCAAAAGATAACGTATGGCATATAAAATAAATGTCTTACGTTTTAAAATTGTTGTTAAAGTTAAACTCATCTTGTCTGAGTAATTTATTTATGACTACCTTTTAGTTAAAATATTATTATAATTTGTAAGTATGCTTGTATATTTTTTTCGCGAATGGATATTATTTCATCTAAATCTAAGCTTTACAGGGAAAAAGACGACTGTGATAATTTTTGTGAATCGATTTGAATATTTCTTCGACCTGTAGTTATTATTCAACTTCACAACACGCGGAGGAATGAAATCGGTGAAAATTTAAAGAAGAGATGAATTCCTCTAATTGTTTAAGGGCAGTACGCTAATATGAAAAACTGATAGATCTTGACAACACCGCCAATAGAAAATCATTGTACAGTAACTACGCAATAAATCAGTAGTATTTGTTTTGCTTTTATGGACGTTTATACGAGGATTAAATAAATGTATTTACATGCACGTTACAAACTTTGCTGGGGTTATTTTTCCAAATCGGTGCAAATCATTAACAACCACTCATCAAGAATCTTAATTTTCTTAAATACTGAATACATAATGAAACTTATCTAACAAAGCTAAATAGTTTATCTGGTTTTAAATTATAATTGTGTAATGAATATATATGTACGCCCTTGCTGTTACCCGTACCGGTTTTGCTAGCAATTTCTTCGTGTTTGAAAGTAGGAAGAAATGTTCATTATATTAAACAGAAATCAAGTAAGTTCATATTTTTAAGGAAAGTAAATTCCAAAGGGATGAAATAAGTAAATAAACTGGTATGTCAAAAGTTATGAACACATGTTCTTGGGAAAACCCAAATTTATTAGCCGTTCATATAAAATGACATAACAAAATTGGTAAATTAGAAATTATTTTTGGTCATTTACTGTTTTAATTTTTCTTAAATATCGCACAATTTAATTTCGAAAACTTTTTGTAAACGTAGTTCTTGGTTCGTTTTTTCTCCGTCTGTAGAATGATCAGGTTATCAGATGAAATAACTCTTGAGCATGCCACATATAAACGCCCATTAGAAAAATAGTCACTTATTAAATACACAGTAGCCATTGTAAACCCTGCCCTTGTGCCTTTGTCATTAGTAATGGCATTGCTAACTGTTATAGAATGTTGCACACTTTTGAATTTGGAGTTGAAGCCTGATGGAATCGTAGAAATTCGTGGAATAAATAGGATTTCTCCTGTCACATTTTACAGTAAATGTAAATTCTTCAATTATCTTTATTTATGTAGAGCTTTTACCAGCCGCCTGGCACAGTTACACAAATCTGGAGCGTATTATTATTGGCATTATATGTACGTCAGTCTTCAGACAGAGAATACGAAGAAGTATTCCAGGTGGTTTATTATTGTGCAAAAACTGGTCAGAATAATCGTTTACCTCCATTACAGTGTCAGAGATTGTTACCTTAACGTTTAGTTAGTAGCTTTCCTAGGAGAATGTTGTTGATGCTACTGGATTGGTTGTTTGTTGGGGTCAGAATAGCTCTTTCATTTGACCATGAAGGTGTGCCTGTATTCTATCAACTAAAGTGATTCAATCTCCTAATTACAAAGGGTACTCCAGTCGTTATACCTTAATCATCCGGAATCATTCCATCAGTTATATTTAAAATTTTTTAAAATATTTTCCTGCTGTTAAGATATGTTTGAGATGGACATACATATTTTCTGTAATTGGATTTGACAGACGGTCATCAAGTTGATATCTTAAGACAGACATTCAGTTTATCAGTACGTGTTCCTCGTGGTACAAGAGGGAAGGTGAGTCTAACGTTACCAGCCAAAATAATAGTTTCTTTACCCATATGTTTGTAGCATCCTGTCTGGAGACTCCCGTTACATCCCCAATGTCTTTATGTGAACCATAGTGCACTCTTTCCACACAAATTTTGTTTGTCTAAGAACAGCGATGAATTAATGGTAACAAAGCGGTCAGAGGAGGTCAACGTGATTTGTGTTCATTTTCGACGGTTGTACATAAAATAGAATATTGACCTAATATTGCTCCCGACAGTACTCAGAAATTGCAAGAAAACACTTAGCTAGGCGTGTAATATAACCATGTTCGCTAACAAAATTTATTAACACTGTACCTACTTGTGTAAAGGGATGTGCAGTGTATTGTAGGCAGTCTGCTGTTTTATTTGCAGTTCTTCTATATTGCTTGTAGTAGTTACATGATTGTGTTGTTTGTTAGGTTTATGTAAATCAATTGAATTTAAAAATAAGTGGTCATTGTGCGTGGCCATTGATAAGAGTTTAATACGAAAGTAATTTTGTGTTACAATATTTTTTAAAGTGGCATTTTTCTACAGGCGTTGACACATATTTGTTGTTTGGCTACTTGTAAGTACGAGGTACTTATTTATTAAAGTAATGGCATCGTTACATGTTCTGTTCCGGCCTCATTAACAATTGTTCCATACATTAACGGACTATTTTATCATTATGACAAAATCCTTTCAATATTTATTTTATTAAGTAGTGATAAACCTTGTAACACTCATAACCTGATACTAAGAATCTTTGATGATTAGTGTATCAATAATTTCTTACAAGTTCTCTCGTTCCAAAACTGGGATACAGTCTACAATGCTAGTACTGGAGACGAATAATTTACTAATTTTCATACATGTTTAATACTATTATTAGAAATATTTTCCTATTAAGTCAGTTGCTCAGTGTAATAAACAAAGTAGTAATGAATGTTTAACAAAGGAATTAAAAAATAACGTGGAAAGAAGAAATAACTCTATTACGAAAGCAGAAAAAATTCCTGTTTCCAGTATCATAAGTTATCAGAATTCAAAATTCACTCGTAAATCAGACTGTGCTTCTAGAATGTCATTCACTTGTAACTGCAATTAGCGCAGTGGGAAATATTCAGGGACGTGCTGACAGGGGGAGACGAGAGAGGCGGTTTCAGCCTCGTAATTTGCCTAAGAGGACGATATATGTATTTTGCCCCCCCCCCCCCTCACAAGAAAAAAAATAAATATCGCTATTCAAAACTAAACCTATATTAATATTTAAGTAACTTAAAATGCTCAGATAGCATTAGTTTGCACCTTGTAAACCTAATTTTTTTTCCGGGGAACGGCCCACGCACATCCCGCTATATTAATAGGGTTCAGTGTTACAAGGAATGCCCCTCCGTTAAATCTAAAAATGTTCGTATGTCCCCTCGTAATTATCAAATTATTTTTTCCTTCGCTTCGTACTCACAGGATAGTTGGTACCTCCCAGGAAACATAAACGGCATCCTAAAGTATGTGATAGCAACAATATATACAGTCACTGTACCGGCAGACTTAAGATCGTATTTCACCCACATGGGGCACTGTAGATCTTGGAAGTACGCAATTATTATTAACTGGGAAAAAATGTATTGCTCTACAAATTGTAATGAAGGTTCCTTTTGACTGAATATTGGAGTCAGTTAGATATCATATTGGCAGTAACGACCTAGAACTATTAACACATTGAAAAACAATTCAATTCGAAGCCCAGATACATTATTTAAAAAATTACTAATGGTCTCAAACCAATACGGCTTTAAAATTACTCTACACCTTGTCTTAGATGATCATTACTAAGGGTTTACGTAAACGGCTGCTAGAGGAAAGAGACTAACAATGTGTGTTACCTCAAGTGATTGAAATACTTATTGGAAAGTGATACAGATACGAAAGATTTTGGTGTGTATTTTGAAAATGAATTCACGGGTTCCATAAAATGCTGAGCTTATCGCTACCGTCTACTTGCTGGAATGAACACGAACACGCACTTGGATCTCATGCATTGTGTTCTAAACGACTGGACCTGCATTTAAATTGTTTTTCTGTGGGATATAGTTCGTGAAGTACAGTTTGTTGGCTTTGAATATATACATAAAACCGCAACAAAAATATTTTCAGAATGAATTGCCCTTGTGTATAAACTATGAAAGATAATATATTTTTATGATAGCGAAACAGTAACTATAAATGTCTGAAAAATAAACACCATTTCCTTTGAAATATAAACACATAAATAATTTGAAATATTATGGTGGAACGCTCCTATGCGGGAGATGGAGCGCAACCGTATTTTATTTTCAATATTTTCTCCGCTCTAAACTTTCAAGGAGGCGTATCGATTCACTGACCTTTCATGCTCTTAATAATAGTCTACATTTATGTTCTGCATATTTACAAAGTAAATTACTGCCATATAATCCGCCATTTCTTGGAACGTGAGGAGGATTGTATTATTTATTATCTTTTTATCAAATATTACAGGATAAAAAAGGCTGTTTCTACCTCATCATGTCAAAAGATGTAGTAGAGAATGTCGTGACGGAAAAGACGACACGTCTTCTGAAAACTTTGCAGCGAGGAAAATATTGCAAATGGAGGATGGTCGGTAAACATTGCACTTAGTACACTTTCTGAGAGACATCGTTTACGATAATCTCATAATAAACATTGATGCCATTCATCACCGATAGAAGAGATTGTGTTCGATGAAAGTATTTGGCATATTCAGTCGACACAAGCAGTAACGATATTTACGTAATAGAGCAGGCCGAACACATGCATTGTGCATGCGACCAGCGTTACGATGAGTGTAAATGTTGTGTTCATGCGTCTGTATGCAGCTGCACCAATTTTGCCATTAAATGTTATACGTGCAAACACATTCATGCGAGAGGAGAAACGTAGGATGTAGTCTGGCAGAAGAGAAGAGTGCTTCAGAAATAAATATGGTTATAGAATAAACAAGACGCGATAGTAAATGTATTATTGTATAAGCAACAAACGGACAGAAACAAGAAATATGGTACGGATAAAATCAGACAACATTTAGAAAACTTTATGAATGAAGTTGAATCCACTTAAAGTATTTAAGTAATTAAACGACTTATGCTGTAATGTGAGCACTGAGCACATGTTTGAAAAGGAGACATGGCAATACTTGGACAACTGTGATGTGACGCTAGGATGGATGATGTGAGGTGAAGAGCAGGGCTTGATGTGTTTACCGAATTGCAAGGGGAAGTAGTGAGAGCGGGCTTGCCCGAATCAAGATTACGGAAACAGCTGAAGCCGACTTCATCGTATAAGCGCCTATAAATAAGAAGAGTATCTCACGTTAATAATTCAGTACAGCGTTGTATGGGCTTTCGCTCCATTTTTTTTTCAACACAAGGTAACGGCCTTTAGTAACACCCTTGTTTCGTTTTTTTTAAAGACAAATGATTACCTGATTTGCAACTAATTAGTTCATTCACGAGAATTCAGTTAAGTAAATAATCAGCTTCACCTTAGTGTTTTGTCTTGAAAGAACAGCGTAATCATAGCAAAACGAATTAAAAGAATACTGGAAGACAAATTTAACTGCTCGTTTTGGTTTAAAAGTGTCACAAAAGTAGCGGAAATGAGGGGTCGTTTACATCACGGACAAACGTTCGTACTCATTTGATTCATAAAATCCCCCTCCCCCCATTTTAAATGTAATTTCAGCAAAAGTTAATAATGACAGAACAGCCAGATTTTCCAGTTTGTACATGACAATTTGTTTTCTCTCTTCTATTTCGTAGTCGTCAGCATTACCCCACCCACGTTCCTATCTCACGTTTTGTTGGCAGTAGCTATACTGATTAAAATGTATGTGATAATAATTAATTCTTTACGCATTGCCTATTAAAATTAATCAAATTAATTCATATCGGTGGTGCATATGAACAGTTTATGTTAAAATAATATATACATTTGATCAGATTCATATTTTGAAGCATAATGTTATACAAATTAAAATATATCAATTCAAAAAATCTAAACTATAGTATTGTAATACTAAAAATGATGAAGAAGTACATCTTCCGAACTTCGTAACGTGGCTACGATTTGGCAACAGCGCGCGCCACAAGCCCTGTACAGCAATATAAGGTGGAGACGTTCTGTTTTTGTAGACACGCTGGCAGTGCGCCCGCGGCTTTGCTCACGTGTATTACTCACAGCAGATACATCTTTGTACACCAGACCAGCTCGGTAGTTCAGTCATCAAGCGTTAGAATGACAAATACGCTAGTTGAGTTAACTCTGCAGCAGGATAAGTAGTTATAGCTGTCCACGCGAAAAGCAGTCCTTTAAGTTTGTCACTGCTGCTAATAACGACATCGCCTCTAGATTATTCATTCTCGCAGCAAAGTTGACGTTCCCGGATAATTACAGACTGTTAAATGTAGGAGGTTAATCGATTGAAATACGTAGTTTACGTAGTATTAAGACTGAATCCCCTCGAGCACAACCATTCGTGACGGTGCCCTCAATACCATATTTGTTTTTCAATACCTTCACCTTAAGTTAAGTGGAATTATGAAATTTTGGAGGGATAATGTTTCGCTGAGGTATAAATGTATTTGGTGCCCCAATCTCGAGGTTAGTGAGATGCCATATATGGGCTGATGCTGTCGAGGAACTTCTATAGACAATGGACAGTACAATCCAATTTCATCACTTTTGAATAACTTCATCCAAATTATACTAATTTAATCTGCCTTGCAGTTATATTTTGTGTCCGACTTGCACGTTTGCACAGCCTCTAAAAGGAATTTCAGCCAAAACCTCCCGAACAATAGATCACAAAAAGTCAAAACTACTTTTTAAAATGAAATATTAATTTCCTGTGCTCATAGATGTTGTACACCACCGCGTCTCGATAGAGCTGTAGAATGAAAATCCTGTATAATTTATTTCTCGCTTGTCTTACTTGTTTTTTGAATCGTCTGCTTTGAAAGTTAACAAACAGTTTTCTATTTAATTACGTTACAGAATTAAATAAAAAACTTAATTACTTTTTTAGGTACTTAACATAAACATCTTTCTGATACGAATACCACCTCAATATCTCTACTCGTTATGTAAGTATCATCGGCTGATATAAAACATTCGCAATGCTTATTCAACCCCTTTAGATGTCGAATTTAGGACAATCTTAATTTTACACCTTACATATTTGTTCAAGTAGCCAAGTGAAGTGGAAATCCCAACGATAACTCGTTCAGTCAAAGCAAATTCCATCATTCATTGAAAATCACGTATCAGTCCTGTAAGGTACTAGAGTTCGACTGGATTTATTTGCTTGGTCATACTCCATTGCGAAGTACATGACTGTCAAAAGAAAACTAAAAATAAAACAAGAAAACATAAATAAGCAGAGTATGCTTTAGTCGTCAGAATACATACACAATATGACATTCCAAAACTGGAATCTTGTCAGATAAAACAAGGAACAAACAGAAAGTAAAAGAAATAACAGAAATATAAAAAAGAAACCTAAATTGACATGCAACACAACGATGAGACGAAACAAAAACACAAACAGAAATACAGCAAACGACACAACGATGAGACAAAACAAAACATAAAGATGTCGGACACAAACATAAAAAACAACAAACGACACAAACGATGAGATGAAATATAACACAGTAGTTTTCCAAACAGTCAGTATTTTTAGCCTACTTTCCTCTAGGAAAGATAGGCTTATGAGATCGCGCGTCTGTCTGTCTGTCTGTATGTCTGTAAGTCTGTATGTATGTATGGATGTCTGTATGTCCCCCCCTAATAACTTTTTATACAGTTCACGGTAAATAATGGAAATTATTACAGAATATTATGCCATGACTGGTGAATACGACGCAATTTTTT
>PNEQ01017565.1:0-32171 GCA_003012365.1 Medauroidea extradentata | reverse complement strand
ACTGCATACCTTGTGAACCTTATTTAAAGTACAACACTTGAATTAAATAATCGATTGCTCTAAGATGGCGGCATTAGCAATAACTTCAAGGTCGAGCCGAAGGTTGCCGAGCATGGCCGAAGATTGCCGAAGGTTAACGAGCTTGGCCGAGCATACCCGATGTATTTTATTAACTAAATAATTGTTATTTAAAATATTTGATATTAAACCTTTTTATTAAATAGTTCTTTTTATTAAAAAGATTTTATTTTAATTAAATTAATTTTTTAATGCATGTGGGGTTAGGATGGAATGCAAAATCAAAAAATTATTGGAAGACTCGGAAGAAACGTCCAAGATGGCGGTCGGAACAAGATGGCAGAATTTTTAAACTTTTTTTTTAATTTTAAAATTTTTTTTAAAATTTTTTTTTAAATTTTTTTTTTAATTTTTTCGAAATTGACGTCATTAAAGATGGCTATCGGAAACAAGATGGCGGGAGGAAACAAGATGGCGGCCGGAAACAAGATGGCGGCCGGAAACAAGATGGCGTCGGGGTGTCGGGTTACAGGGGTCAAAGGTCAAGGTCACGAGGTCAAAGGTCAAGGTCACCCACACACTCACAGCCGCCAGCCGTTGCGCCCGGACCGCCATTTTCATAATACTAACGAGTTACTGCTATCACTGGAAAAGGATGTTTCAATTATCTAAACATAAAATATCATAACTATTCCTCGAATATGTATAGTTTAATAATAATCTTAATACATAAAATGAAGTGTCATGACTGACACACTCACTCATTCACTCACTCACTCACTCACTCACTCACTTACTCACTCACTCACTCACTTACTCACTCACTCACTCACTCACTCACTCACTCACTCATCAATGCACATCCCAAACCGCTCGACCTACAGCCATGAAATTTTGAGGGAAGCTTCCCCTTGCCTCGTAGGCACCCACTAAAAATGGATTTTTCGAAATTCTATATTTAAGGGGATGAAAAGGGATGACATGTGTTTTCAAAGAATTCCTGACATCTCATTAATCGGGAAAGCTATCATATTATTTTTAACTTCAAAATATTTCCCAAACAAATGCACATTTGCAAATGTTTGTTTTTTTGTGAAATTCAAAACTTAAGGGGGTGAAAAGCCGTAAAATGTGTTTTTTCATTAATCCGTGATTTCTCTAAACCGTTTCAGATAGTGAGGTGTTTTATTCTTTAAAATTATGGGCTTAAAGTAAATATCTAAAAATTATTTGTAGAATTTTTCTAAATTCGTCCTTGAAAGCACTTAAAGAAATAAAACGTGTTTTTAATTAATCCCACTTATCTCCTAAACCAGTGGAAATATTGAAATGGTTTTTGCTTTAAAATAAATCTTACGTAATTATCAAAACAATGATTTCAGGATTTTTCGAAATTCGTCCTTGACAGCTGTTAAAAAAAATAAAATGTGTTTTCAAATAATTATGTGTGCAGCTTATACCCGTTGAGATATCGAGATGATTTTTTTGATAACAATGAAGCTTATGTAAATATCTACAAATCTAATTCAGGATTTTATGAAATTCGAAAATTAAGGATGTGAAAAGCAGTAAATTGTTACAGTCTCCCGAAAAAAGAGAATGATCGTGGATAAATAATTCAACAGTTGTTTCTTTTTGCCAACCTACTCATAAATAAAACCTCTTTGCACTGTAACCTGTACATACGAAAGAATTATCACGGCCTGCCTTTAAGCTTTCACTCAGGTATTGTATAAAGTTTGTGGTGTGGGAGGAATGGGGTTATGGGTTCGTATCTCGTGCAAGATTTTGCGATGGGAATTACTATGACATCATACGAGCATATTGCGCGCGCTCATTACACTGAGGTAAGACAATTTATAGTTCACTGTTATTGAGTACGCTAGCTGTTAAATGCCTTCTTCACATATTTTATCCAGAGTTACTGTTTACATTACTTAATTTCACGCGGGCAAAGCCGCAGCCGGGCAGATATTGTACAGAGAAATAAAGATTAATTAAAAACAATGATGTTCTACAATTAAAGTACGCTCAGCGAAGTGAACTGGATGAAGCTGTTTGTATATGTTGTTTTAAAGATATACAGAGAATATAGTAACACCATCAATTAATACGTAATTAAAAGTTAGTTACTCTTTTCTATAGTACACGCGGGCAAAGCCGCGAAGGGACAGCCAGTGATTTTATATATCCAAGGGTTAAACTTTCCCTTGTTGTGCAATAACATGACAACTAGTTCAAAAATGGCTCTGGTATTGTAAAAGCTTATTCTTGTGAGATATATATTATGTTTTAATTTAGGCACTCAACAATTAAAAAAAATATACATATTCTAAATCTTTTAAAACGTATCCAATCTTTCGTTGCTGTCCTTACAAATAGCAAATTCTGACTTGTGGCTGTATTACTTTGACAGTGTGATACGTGTTACCGGCCGTCGGCATTCCATATTATATACACTATCCCCTCCCCCCTTAAGGAATAACACTCGAGTTCTTAATAATATTTTCAAATCACGTTGAATATAAATTTGTGGCAATGAGTTTTGACGATTGATTTCGGGGTAGTCGTAAATTAAACTAACCAGTTTAATAGATGCCGAGTAAAAAAACTGGAGTTTACAAATAACAGCAGCTTAGCATCCCGGTGTACTAGTTTAAAAAATAAGCAGCTTGGCACAATACAATAATAAACTATTGTAACCTTTTATCACATGCGGAAATTCCGAAAGGGGTAATAGCGTTGAAAAAACTATTATTTTCCACCCCTATGAAGTTATTCAGCTTATTTCCTTAATGATGGCAGATATTTACTTCTGTTTTCCAAATTATATGAGAACACATCCGAGTGCTTGGTAAGAGGGGAATACGTACGTATCGCAGTCTCATAGTAAAGGGAGTACCTTTGAATACTGTCTTATCGAGAATTCATACCAAAAAGTGTATTTCGTTGTGGCTTGCAGCTATTGGATACGGTTAAATCAATACACTGTGTTTATAACGTACACATCTAAGATTATATTAGTAGTTGATAAATATACAAATTGGCTTAAAGTAAACAATAACTCATAGATAGGGACCCCTTTTTTTCGCGTAAAGAATTTTGCCCCAGTTTGTTTCAGTGACTTACGTACACATCTGCAATTCTGCTTCATGGTTATTGGCAGCGTGTCTTTGTGAAGAGTCGTATCTCATTAGCCTGAGCCAATCACAATAGCGTTCCTGCAACAACACACGTCTGTGATTTGCCAGTAGAATCCCAAGGCTCGCGACAGTTAAAATATCCAATCACTGACCACGAAGTAGAACTGCATATGTGCGCGTAAGGCATCGAAAAAAAGTGAGGCAAAATTCTTTTCGCGAAAAATAGTGGTCCCTACTCATAGTGCAAGAACCAAAATTAAAGAACTCTGACGGGCAAAGAAAGTGTGGACATCTTACGAAGAAGTGCTCAAAAACAGAGTGGGAAATATAATACTTACACTTCAAATAATACAATCAATGCCCAGTGGCCCAAAATACAAGATGCAGTATTAATTAGCGGGACCTCCATGTTGGGCGGCACACATTGCATAACGCGACTTGTTCCATGCACCATGTATTGCGTATCTAAGTCCATAGTTCTTCATCATTTTTTGAGGGAGTAAAGGCGTTTTGAAATATTGCTTTACGTGTGGTTTATTGGCCTATATCACGACCTGTAGAATTCGACCTATTATTTGGTGGCAGTCTAACCTTTATTACCATTTACCTGCCAAAGCACAATATGTAGGGCCCGGTAGTTTTCGCGAAAAGATTTTTGCAACACTTTGTTTCAGTGCATTACATGCGCACCTGCATCTCTGCTTTGTGTTCAGTGATTGGATGCCTTAACATACAACGTCTGGAGGTTAAACCCGCAAATAACAGACGTGTTGTGTCACAGTTATCAGTGTACTGATTGACACAGTCAAATGAATAATAATTCTGCACAAAAACACTCTGCCAATAATCATGAAGTTGAGCTGCAGGTGTGCACGCAAGACATCGAAACAAACGGGAGCAAAAATATTTTCACGGAAACTACCGGGCCCTAGCAATACGTGATTCCACTGGTCAGGAAGTTCTACATGATATCAGTTACCGGAGGTTAGACACACTATCATGAAACTGTTAGCTATTGGTCACAAGTGTTATCAGCGACAGTCTACGATATTGTCAGCTAACAAGAGACGTCGAACAAGTCTACAACCATTTAGTCTAGTCTGCTGCTAGAAAATATCGCGAATTATTCGTTTCTGTAACCATTGCTTAAGTTTTGTTGTCAAAAAATATCTCTATCGTGTAACGATTTTACCAACCACAAAATATTGAATCCCAGAGAAATTTGTTCAATTGCGATGAGACACGAATCCTCATAAAAATAAATCTCATATTTTCCCAGACTGTCAAATCAGATAATCAACGAACCAATATGAAAGCTCTGCAAAGTTTCAGAATTAAAACAGTGGACAAAACACTCAAAACAAGCAGACAATAAAGTTTTAACATATGAAAAATGTGCAACTGCAGAGCCCGAAAAACTCACAAGTTTCTGGAATTGAAATATATTGCAGACTGCAGGCTTGAGATAAACCGAAAATGTAAAATGGAAATTCGTCGTTTTGCATTAAACAATTCTTATACGCTGTTCGCAAACCGCATGTGGTTTTTTGGATAAACTAATTTTTTCCTAGCTCTGCGTAGCGGGCGACAGCTTAGACATGTAACAATCCTAAACGCAGCTAAATAAACCTGGCCGTTATGTTATTCGTTTCGCAGAACAATTTCGTCTATGTTTGGCCGGTAATAAACGAATGTACTGTTTTATAGTTGACACAGTAGCCTGGCTGCTAAAACCACAATAAGAAAGTAAAAATAGAATTAAACTGTTGTTACTCGTTATGTTTTTTATTGTTATACTGAGGGAAATTCAATATGTGAATACGTCTTCTGCACGCACAGTAGAATACGAGGTGGCTAATGGAAAACCCGCTACGTGTAGGAATGTGTTCATAAATATAATGTGTGTAGTGCCTGGAAAATGACAGCTATGGTACAATACAAACTGTCGTTCGTAACGAATAAAGAACAAAAAAAGCTATGACATTTTATGCCAAATGCGTTGTCAACTATTGTACTGGACGCTTCGAATTTCCTACACATAAAAGAACAGCAGTTTGTGTGTAATAATGAATTTCTTGTGTCATTGTATAAAACGATTTTTCAAGTTCATGAGCGTTAGTTTCTCGTTACCATTTGGAGTAGTAACTATATATTTAATATGTATCAATATATTTGTTCTGAGTAACTAAATATACAGTTTATGCAATATCAAAACATATGGCAAAGAAGACATAAAAATAATGGTTATTCCAGCATATGCTGATATACATTCGGTTTCTTTACACATATTGTAACTATATAAAAGCACTACACTAAAACAAAAAAAAATTACCATTGTCATTTTCATTCTGTTCATTTAGAATGAGCTATTACCTAAGAAAAAAATCAAATAATATAAACACTAATGATTTTAATAATAGTATTAATCTCGTTTGCTGATAAATGCACAGATCATTTCCTCAAGTTAATAAGCTATCTTATCGTTTAAAACAAGAAAAGTTTACAAATATTTATTTTCATAAGCACAAATGAGTTTGATGGAAATGCAAAGAATAATTTTTCTCCTTAATGAAATGTGAACATTTCCTTGTAGACTGCGGTCGGCGACGGCCATAAGCTAGCAGCATCTGAGATTAGCTTGGTTACTTATAGCGTAATAATACAGAGCTACAATCATTAACCGAACCTGACTGATGAACACCGGACAATATATATATATATATATATATATATATATATATATATATCTTTACTTCCTTATATGTGCTCCTTGTGTTCTCCCTATACGGAGATATTCGCAAATGAAGAGTCAACTCAGTAGTTAAAGAGGAGTGTCAGATAATTTGTTGTGTTTTCAGTTTTTAGTCATAACAATTATTCAGATTGCATTAGGTATCACAATTTTGTCTTCGACAAACTGCATAACATAAATCATTATGGAATATTTCATTAATTTGTCATGCAGAATCATTGCAAGAGATTCTTGACAGTTTACGAATAGTTATCTAGCAATGATTCTGCATGACAAATTAATGAAAGATTACATTTTTATTTCCGCCAAGCAGTTTACTAAGAATACATACTATGTTTTGCCGAAGAGAAAATGTTGATAATACAATTTGAATAAATGTTATGGCTCAAAAACTTAAAATACTATAAAATTTACCATATGCAGATGCAAGTAAAAGTTATCTAATAAATTATTTCAGTCGTGTAGCTGTCATTTAAAATGCGTTGAATATTTTGACGCTGATCACTTACGTGTGGCATGTTTGCTTCCATTTCTTATTTACTCCAAATATTTATTTTTGTAGTTTTAAAACAGCCAGAATGGTCATTTTTAATAATCAATTCACGAAACTAAAACAGTACTCAAAGTACCGTAGGAACATACAGCTTATCTTTATATTTACTTTTACGTTAAAAATGACAGGGTCACGTCTGAACATCACGTAAGGCTGACTGGTGGAAGGTTACTCGTCCAGTTCAGTGGCTTGTCCGTAGATGTGGTTATTTATGTATTTGTATTTAAACTGCCATTCTTCCGTTTTGCGTGTTACCATATTGTACGAAAACTACTCATCGCACATGAGCGGTGTCTTCTTTGGAATTCCAGTTATATAACGTCACACGTGCGTATACCCATTTTAAACTCACTTCTTCCCATTGAAGCATATTTTTTAGCGGCCAAAAATGGCGACAGTATGTGTTTTGTGGTTATTTTTATGTATGGATATCTTGGCACAGAATCTTCGTAAAGGTATAAGCGTGTACAACACTAATAACCTACGACATAAGATGATAGGGTTCACTGAAAGTCTCATACAGGCACGGTGACGGTGAGAAGACTGCGCGTCAGTTCTGTGACATGCGCCTAGAGGCTAGGGAGAGGCGTGGTGAGTGTGTTGTCTCGTCCTTACCGCGTCCACGCTTCTAGTCCTTGAATGCGTGAAATACGTTCTACCAGGCAGCTGCCTTAAGTCATAGCAATAATATTCAACAATGTAAACCTCTGTAAATAGCATAGGCTAGTCCGAGAACATTTTAACTGTAACAGGTTAACATATTATTTTTTATGTAGCTGTACTGGTACATTCTGTATCAGCTACTTGGATTTCATTAAATGCTAGCCATAAATAATGAATATATATGTATATATACATATGTGTGTGTAAATAAATCTAATATATAAAATTCTCGTGTCACGGTGTTTGTTTCCATACTCCTTCGAAACGGCTTAACCGATTTCAGTGACATTTTGTATATACATTCGGTAGGTCTGCGAACAGATTTTTATCTATTTTTATACTCCTAAGTGCTATTGTTTGGTAAATATTTTTAATTTAATAATTTTATAACCCGGTCGATAACTGTGTAAGTGATAATTGATCAGTTATCCCCACGTGCTGATTGATACCAGTCTATCCCCACCGGGTGTCGCTGCTGTATTATCATTATTTATAAATTTCTTTATTATTAGACCTCTTCCAGTTATATACCACATTCTTACACACTTACGATAAGTTATTTATGTGACAACACAACGTTTGTCGGGGCAGCTAGTATGTATATATGCATGGTTATACATAGTCTATAGTTAGAGAGCCCTGATTTTCGCCAAAATATTTCTGCGCCAACTAGTTTCACTATCTTAGTTCCACCTCTGCACTTCTGTTTCTTTGTTGTTGGCAGTGTGTTTGTGTAACGATGTTTCTCACTTATCCCTACCAGTCAGAATAATGTTACTGCGAACAACATTCGTCCCTGATTTGCAGTAAAACATTAAGACACGTGATAGTTAAATTCAGCCAATCACTGACCATGAAGCAGAGTCGCAGATGCGCACACGAGGCACGGAAGAAAACTGGTACAGAAATATTTTCACCAAAAATTGGGGTACCTATTTATACGTTTATGAGGCGAGATTTTATTGCCCCAGAACGAAGTGTCAGAGTATTGGTAAGACGTTAAAGATATAGAACAAGAATCGATTAGAGGCTGTATTATTTCTCTCGTTCGGGTTAGAAGACACAGAAATGACTTTGAAAACGACCGAAAGCCGCAGTTTTATAAATAATTAACTTAATATAAAGTTTAAAAAAAAATTAAGTTGCGTTTTCTTCACGTGACAGCTGTATTAACAGAACGATTGTAATTAAGTTTGCAAAAAAATAGAACGACATTCAGCTCATTATTTTTCGTATTCAGTATTAAAATCAGGAAATACTCTTTATTTGCGATGTATAATGCCATAATCTTTCTCAGCAACTCTACTGATTCTATGTGTTGAAGCTGCATCTTGTAGCTGACATGTAAGACGACAGTAGCGCCCGACCCATTGTCAACGTCTGGGACACTAAGCTCCTGCATGTGACGTTGGCTTTCATGTAATTGACTGTGATGGCTGCTAAGAGATTTTTCGTTTTTCTTCCGATAACTTTGCTCCAGCATTCGCCCAAGTCGTAGATGACGTCAGAGGTCGATGCTGAAGTTCAGCTTTAGGGGACTGTTACAACGAGCTACTATTAGTATACTTTATTGTTGCGGAAAATTTTAACGTGCGATACACACTCGTATATCTACATAAAGAACAAAAACTTCAAATTATGCCTCTCTTAAGTTATAAAATTAAAAATACTTACTAGAAACATGATATTCGGGGCCGCACAAAATATAATTTTCAGACTAGAACATACTGATCGGATTAGAAATACACAAATATATCAACAAGCGTTGGACGTTGAACTATAGTTTCCACAAGTAAAATTATATTATCATAGCTTAAATTTTCAATGGTAAAATAATAGTAGCAAAGCATTGGACGCCAGCTGAGTGGCATGCGCATAAATGAGGTACTGCGTTTCATATACCGGTTTTCGGCAGCCTTAGAGCTTCGTAAATTGTAAGCCACGCGCACAAACGCAGCCTGTTTAGAAGCCAACTTGGCGGTTCACAGTTCGTTTACGTGTTCATACATTTTGTTTACTTAAAAGTCAGATCACGTGATGTGTACTGAAGATGTACTTAATAGTTTGGTATTATGTTTTTAGTGTGAAACGAACATATGAATAGGAATCACATGGAAACGCTAAAGTCTAAATATTTTAAATTATTAACTAACAAGTGACTCTGTTCTTGTACTAGAGGAAAATCCGCATTACAGTTCATTAAGAGTTTTCCTACCTGCCTAGCAGTGTTTTTTTTTTTTTTTTTTTTTTTTTTTAACCTATCGCGTGTTACGTTTGAGTATCTACGAAGAGAACACACTCCTCATAGATCAGTCCTATAAGTTTAAAGTTTAAGACGCTTATTATGATGATGATTTTCATGCGCGGTAAAATACCAACCCTTATTAACAAAAATACGCAGATATCAGATATGAACATGAGTTGGGTTTAAAATAAAATTGTATTGACAAAGACTTGTAGGAAAAAATAATAATACATATATAGCAGTACGGACCGTAAGTTCTTGCGAAACTTTCGTTTTCAAAGTGTTGTGTGCTCACCTGCAGTTCTACCTCTTGATGATTAGCTGTGTGAGTTTGTGCAGAGATGTCGCTCATTTGACTACGCCAATCAAAACCAAGATACTGTAACACCACACGTCTGTGATAGGACCTTAAGACAATGAGAGTTAAAAAAGTCCAATCACTGCAGGCCATGAATCAGACCAACAGGAGGGCGTTAGTCGTATCTTCGGCATAACTTCCCTACTTTTCGTGTCAGGAACTTCAAACTCGGTATGTAGGAGTACTTTTACGTGGCGAATATGCGCTGCAGGTGTGCGCGTAACGCGTCGGGACAAAGTGCTGAACAATTATTATCTTGAAAACATCTGGTCTCTAGTAATCGAACAATCGCATGCCTTCGATCAGTGTTCAGTATTTAGCTACTTCCAAGTTTATCTTTACATTTAAAGTACATATAACAAAAAGTTACCTCCTTGATGAAAGACCGTGAAATTTCTTCATCGTGCGCCAGGATCACAAACATACATTGAGAAATGCATATCAACATGGTAATATATCACAATTTCTTTAACTTGTATGCCAAAGTATAAAACATATTAATTCTTACAATTACCTGTATTCATTTTTAAATAAATATGTTGCACACTTTTCTCACACCAGTACTAGATAGTATACCATACAGATATAAGAAGCTTATACAGAAAATATAGAAAAAAATTTTTTTTGACCAATTGAAAGCTCTTATCATTGGCCACACGGCAAGTTCAAACTGTTGTACATGTCAGTGGCACAGAAAGTTGTACCATTAGCTCCTTGCAGTTATTAAAACTAAATCGAGTATATTTTTGGATTTATTTTAAATAGTTGTACTGTGCCGTCAAGTGTGTATACTGCAGGGGTAGCATTGGCCGACCTAAGATATTGGTTTTAGGACCATTTAATGAAGAAATAAATGCGTCTTGTTAATTTTTTAAACCACAGATAAAGTCGGCCAATTGTTCATCAAGTGGCGCCAATTCAAATATTTAGATTCGGATAAAGTTACCTCTGTAGTCAAAGTTTACCCACTTGACGGTACTAAATGTAACATTTCAGTGTCGTGTTTGAAACAGACGCGTTTTCAAAAGGTTGAACCTACTCCTCGGTACGGTGATATAGCGACCTGGTGCAGGCTCGTGTTGCGACTCGAACATGTCTTCCAGGCGGTGTAGGCGGCGCACAAAGCGAAACCAATTATCCGGGAGGCGCTGTGCGTCTTCCGTCGTCTGCCGCGTCGCGTCGTCCGATACGCGCGCTTCGTAATGGCGCCCGCGAAACTGGATATTCGCGCAACGTAGTAATCTCTTCGCAAGCAGAGTTGCCAAGTGTGTTACTTTCCCGCTACGTGAAGCGATACTTTCAAGCACTCGGTGACCGCATTTATATATTTATTTTCAATATTTCCTAGGGATTTTGTTGCTTCCGCCGAAGCTGTTGGAAGTAAATGTTACTTAGAAATATTTTAAAATAGCAAAGTCGGAATAAAATTTTAATATCATTGGTTTTGAATTACGGCAACTATTTAAAGAAAACTATGTAGCAACCTTCAACGCAGTTTCTATTAACTTTTTACTTTTAATTCTCTGACTACTTTTAGAAAATAAAAAATTAGTATCTTATTAGGTACCTTTCAAAGTAAGTCTCGACGTAAAAACGCCTTTGAAACATAGCAATAAAAAGGGGAGTTTTATGATAGGTATTATTTACGGCTTCTGAACATCTAGTAGATTTGAAAATATAGTAAAAATAATACGCCTAACTGCGCATGAAATGCATTGCACGGGATCGATGTAAAAACGTTATTAAACAGGTTTATAAAGCTTTAGTTATGCCCAACATAAAAAACGTGTAAGAGTCGTGTGTTGCGTAGAGGCTAGTTTACAGTTAATTTTTCAATCATCAATATTACTTTGAGCGTGAAAATGGCTAAATATTCGTGTTTTCAGGCTCCGTGTCTAGCTGTTCAATTTTCTATAGAGAAGATTTAGAGCAGTGGGGTGAGGTGAGAGGGTCTTACAGCCTTTAAGAGTGCGTGGTAGATAAAAAGACGCTGAGAACATCAATTGATTTCTACGTTTTTTTCGAATCCAATATGGATAAAATACTCAATGACAATCCTAGATAATGGTATTTGCCAACTTTATTAGTAACTATTTATCCAGAATCACTAATTCGTTACGCGTGATCTCTTGCGCCGCAGTTAAATGCACGAAGTTCCGGCGTCAGGGATTGTGCCTCAGAAGTTCGTAACACTGGAATCAGTTTTGTTTAAAACGTTGGCTAAAACTATTGTCTAGGATTGCTATTGTTTAATTTTCGCAAATTGGCGACAGATCTGCTTCGTGGTTATTGGTTGGCAGCGTATCTTTGTTCAGACAAGTATCTCATTTGATTGCACCAAGCAGATTAAGGTTACTGTGAAATCATAAGTTTGTTATTTGCCAGTAGAATCCTGAGACAAGTGAGTGTTAAGACATCAGGTCACTAACCATGATTCATTGCTGCAGATGTGCACACGAGTCATTGAAACCGAACAGTTCAAAAATTTTCTCGCCATAAAATCGTGCCTCTAATTATTGTTTTGAGTTGACAAACGCCGATATTTAAACATCAATAACAGACATACAATTATGTTAAGTAATGCATTAAATTGAATTATATTCATATTTGACTCACAGAGCGTAAAACCTGCTGTAAATTACAGTTTAATGAGTTCTAACCATAATTGCAAAAGGGTAGTTATCAATCTCCCACAAAGAAACTTGTCCAATATATTTTGTTTTGATTATATATATGAGGGGCTTACATTTATAGTGGTGTAAGTCAGTTGAAACAGTTTCCTCGTAAATAAATTTTTGTAATCACATGCAATACTCAAATGGAATTCAGAAATTCAGTTAAGAGTGAAATATTTGTTACGGAATATTCTTTTGGAAAATGTGATTAATGTGAATGAAACGACTTACATCTCTATGAATCTCAGCTCCTCATATGTTTGCATATATATATATATATATATATATATATATATATATATATATATATATATAGACACACACACGAATAAAAAGGGGGCCAACAAATTCCTGGAATTATTATAAAAAATAATTGTATAACAGTGTACGCAAAACGGCAACACTCATTTGTGCTTCAGGCGCAAGCAGTTCCTCAGCAGACAGCGATTATATTTTTTCTCAGACGCTAACGGTTCTGCGATGTTTACCAGTGTTGAGAACAGATCACCGACTTGCATGCCTTTATTAGTCAAGAAGGCAGTGTTCATTGGAAAATGTTACCGAATTTTAGTGGCTGTGTATAATACGGATATTTCTTCTTGCTCTAGCCACTCAGAGCATTTTCCAATAGTTAATGTTTGTGTGTGAATACGCGGGTTTGTAAATGCTTCTGTGGGGTTCGCTGCCAGAAAATCCGGCTTATTGGATTTTACGTCAAAATAATGAGAGTCTGTTCGCGTGTAAATGTTCTAAAAGACTACTGGGAAAGCTTTGAAAAAAAAGTGTGAAGTAAATTTTTGGATATAGCATGGCCGCCAGCAGAATGTTATTAAAATGTGTCTCGTCCAGCCTTTTTTATAACCCTCACACTCTGGACAATAGGCCTTTGATTTTGATAAATCGTTCATTGGACAGTTTTAGAATGTTCACTCCTACTTCATCAAAATGATAGATAAGACGTTATTTAAAGTAGCTTAAGCACACCGTCTGGCAGGAAATATTTTGCATGTTTAAGATCTAAGAGGTTCCGGAATGGTAGGGGCGATCTACCTAAGTGCGTCACAGTCAGGTTTCGTAAGTAAAATAATAATAATAATAATAATGTTTTGCTCAGAATTCATGTAAATTAAGTAAATGCCACATTGCTTTAATGCTGTTAATCTGAGGAAAGTGGAAATCGATGTTAACTTGTGTACAGGCGCCAATTTTTATTCTCAATATGGTGGCTACTAAAAAAAAACTGTTTTCTTCCATTCTCAGTTTCAATTTCGTATATAAAATTAATTTTAAGCTATAGAACGTTCGTAATCATCTTCAAAGAGTTCAAAATTTTTAAAGGAATAACAATAAACATTTTGAAAACAGTAAGGTACAATTTTATTGCTAAGGGAAAATAAAATGGTACAAATATATCAACAAGATAAATTTGTTTAATAATTGTAATTGCTGAGAAACCACTATCAGTGATAAAATTGTACCAAACAGGGTGATAATAAGATAAAATTGTCAACAACAGAGACAATTGTTTGAAAGAATGTTATTAGGTGAGTATCGCAATAGCGTTAATCTTCTACAAAATTATTGCAAAACTTCCTTACAAATTGGTAGAAAATCACTTGAAGGTCATTAAAAATTTACGTTCAGCAACTTTTCATAGCTGAGATTTAAGGAAAACCTTATTTCAAAGCGACCGTCTTGAAATTTTACACGAATTCGTGTAAGAAAATGTAAACATTGGTTTTGGGTTCCTGGTGTTACTAGTTTTCCAAACGTGTTCCACTTCGCTAATCTCTATAAAATCTTAACGAAATTACATAAGGAACTTGACTGTCAGTTGAAGTATGGACCCTACGTGCAAGGTACTGAAGTGATGTTTCGCCTTCGTTGTCGGCTTGCCTTCGTGAGAACAGGAGTGGTTCTCCTGTTATAATTTTCAATGGGAAAAAATAATGTTAAGAAACGCTATATCTATAAAGCGAACTTCTTTGTCCATTTAATCAGACATAACCGTAAAACATCCTCTTTCCCTTGCTAGGTCGGCAATGTATTTTTTTTTAATTTTGTCTCAATTACAAGGAAGCTAGCTCCATATTTAACATTATAAACTTCATCTTTACAAGTTAAAAGTATATTCAGAATTTCTCAAGATTCGCACTTTACTGTGTGGATTCTTTATAAAATGGAAATCTTGTAAACAAAATTCTCTCCTACGAAATGTTAGTCGTGCAGCCTAACATGTTATCGCGGATAATGTACTACGGTAGCGTATCTCAAAATCCTTGAAAATAAAATTTCTTCAAAAAATGTATTTCGAGGTCGACCCAGGATGTTCCTGCATGATAGTTCAACATAAGAATTTACGTTCGGAATCAATAAAATTACTCAAAGGCGTATTACTATATTTCACATGCCTTCAAGTGACCTCACAGTTTCTCCAGTTACAAGTAAAAACTGTCGCATATAGACGCCTCATGTACTACAATTATGATCTGATGGATCTCCTCTATTCAGCGGAGTTAAAAATAGTCTGCTGGCTAAAGAGGCGTGAAGATTTACTCGCAAAACACTTCTTTCTTTGCCACAGCAAAAGTTTTTTTTAAATAGGAACCACAGCAGAATAACTTTCCCGCAAAAGTTATTTAGTTAGCTGCAAAGAACTGTTACATTACAGCAAATCAAATGTGGGAAACTGATTTTTGTCATACACACACAGGGGGGACCTGAATTTCAAACCATGCTAACTCCAGAATTTAAGAGTTAGCATGATTTGGAATTCAAGCCACCATATATAATTTTTTGGAAAGTTTTCTTTGGAAATAAGTAAAATGCTTTGTAGAAGGATATTTTCTTTCAACATGAAGTTTTTGTTAAAAATACCAAAAAGATTTCAAATAAAATATCTTAATGATATCACAATATTTGTTACAAATCTCGTGTGTGACTTTAAAACAAAAATTTTCTTTTAGGTTAAGTTACTTTGCAGTGGTCCATATTTAAACGAACATTTTGTTGTGGCAGAGAAAGTGTTTTGAAGAGTGTGTGGTTTCTATTTCATTTCCCATTGGTTGTGCCCTTTTCGGGCCGTCGGGGGCCCCCCCCGCGGCTTACCTCGACATTTTGCCGCTCGGATATAGCAAGTCTGGTTTTATTATGTGATTCTGACCGCCTGCGATGGTGTCTTAATGGGGCACTTCCGCTGTGGGTTTGGCCTGGGGTCATTCACTTGGTCTGCCGAAGGTGCTTTCCTTACTTCCGATAACGTTCACCATTACATTCATACTTAATGCACTGTTTTCTGAGTCCGTAGCTGTACGTGTAACACACTCTGCTTTTACTAGATATATGTGTATGTGTCTATACAAGCTGTCCAGAAATAAACGCACGATAAGCAGACCACGCGATTCCTGGGCTAAATTGGAGACGAAAATATTAGTAGCAAAAAGTTGTACGATGACATTTTATATGCACGATGTGGCAACATAGCACTGTAGTTAGTCCCCTCTTGTGCTCTGCTTATCTTACTACTATGTTCTGACCTGCATATAATGGGTAGAGACACCGGAAAATCGCGAAAATATTTAACATAGTCTCCAATAAACTGTTGTATTTCAATCGTGCCACGTGTGAACAGTTTTCTAGAAAATCACTTACGTTCTGTGTTAGACCTGTACAGTTATAATTGGGTATGTTGAAGAGGGACACAGTGCTTCATATAAACTATAGCCAATATAGGTGCAAAACCTTCAATGTTATACATAGCATGTTGGAGTCTAGCAAACAATCTACTTTTCCCGCGATTTACCAGTGTCTCTAATAATGGGTCCTGGTTAAAACCCTTAGCAGTCCAAATATGATTATATGTTTACTTGGCGTAACATACATATAATAATACCTGGTCTTGAAGCACAATTGGTAGAGACCCTTGTTTTTCGCGAAAATAATGTTGCCTCACTTTGTTTCGGTGCCTTACGCGCACATCTGCAGTTCTGCTTTGTGGTCAGTGATTGGGTATATTAACTCTGTCGAGCCTTCGCATTCTACCGGCAAATCAGTGACGTGTGGTGTTGCAGGAACGTTATTGTAATTGGCTCAGTCAAATGAAATACGGCTCTTCACATAGACACGCTGCCAATAACCATGAAGCAAAATTGCAGATGTGCACGAAAGTCACAGAAACAAACTGGGGCAAAATTCTTTTCGCCAAAAATAGGGGTCGCTAACAATAGTCGTCGTACAACATTTTGTCACTAACATTTTCGTCTCCAGTTTATCCCAGGATTCATGTGGTGTCCTTATCATGCGTTTGTTTATGGATATCCTGCATATACATATATTTGTTCTGGACCACCAGTTTATTTATATAATTTAAATCTTGTTTCTTAAATATTTTAATTGCCAGTAGGTTTGTTAAGAGGCGACTGATATAAACTTGTACGAAATTCGATTCCGAAAACCTTAACATATATTATAATTTATAGAAACATTTTTAAAAATAATTTTTAACACTTTAGTATATTACATAATCTCTATACTTCTTAAAAACTAATAACAGTTTTTATTTTTCATGTGTGGGACTGTTACATTTCATTAAGTCCTAATTTTTTTTTTTTAAATTAACTAGGCAGCTGCTAATTTGCTTACCTTACATTTATGGGAATTTTACCTTCAATTTTAGGCGTCACTTTAATTACAGTCGCATAATTACTTAGTGAAGTGCGTTCGTTGTACTTAGTGTGGATAAAACTTTACCCAAGTTGATCGTGACTGATAATAACAGTCTTTCCTTTCCTTCGAAGTAAGTAATTTTACCATCACCGTGTCCCTAAAAATCACCAAAATTGCGACTGCAAAGTTGTGTCAAGTTTATTTTTAGCTACGAGCGCGGAAGTTTTATTGGCGTTCTCAGTATTCATAGCTGCAGGCAGGATAATATATCTTTGCATCCATTTGCGCCACTGGAAAAGTTAAAATACTTTAATCATATGTTCCTTGACATGAATTTTAATCATTCATTTAAGTTTGTTGCAGGTATCTTATATTCGGTGATCAATGGAAACTGCGTACTTTAAAATACAAAATATAAAATTAATTTATTGAAAACCGTTAAGTTCCAACGTGTAGAATATAGAAAAAAACCGAAATTATTTCAGCAATAACCAAAACACAGATTCCGAATCATCTCAAAAATAACTGGCCTAATCTAAAAATAATGAATGGCATTTTTAACATTCATTGATGCATATTCGTACACAAACTAGAGTTTTTAACGACTACAATTAGTTATTCTTCTTATGTACCGTTTTTCTTAGCAATAAACCTAAAGTAACTTTACATTTATTGAAGCGTAATGTATTAGGACGTACTTGATATTCGTTTTGCCTTTAGCTTAATAACAACAGAGAATTTTTTTTAACATTAAGATGCTAGATAATCATTAATTTGCCTATTTTTTTAATGTAGACAAACTTTATATTTGGTAGCAATAAATGGGTGTCACACGAACAAATAGCATGAAGAATAATTTGCACAAATGTCTGCGTGGTACTGCTGCAATTTCTGTCCAAAATAGTTAAATAAATTTATTTTATGTAAATGAATGTCTTTGTCGCTGGGAAGAAACTGCCTTGTAAATTAACAACTATATCAAACAACGCTGAAGATTATAGTGACTATATTCAATGCAGTTAAAGAAAATCCCTATGAAAGGTCGATACGGAGCTACTGAATGTATGAAGTGCGCGTGATGTACACATTGTATCTGCCACATATCTGGTACTCGTCCTCAAGAACTAAGTCCCCGTATATCCCTTAAATAATATTTTTTTTTGTGAAGTTGATGTTTTACTTAATCACTGATGACTATAGCAAAATATGATGAGCAGTGACACAATTTTATGGTGAAAAGTATTTTACACTATTTGGAGTTAACGCCTTATGCGCGCAACTGCAATTCTGCTTCCTGATAAGTGGTTAGACATCTTAACTCCCACTTGTCAAGGGCTTCTGCTAACAAACCAGAGACGTACGGTGTCGCAATACCTTATTCTGATTGGTGCAGTCAATTGAGAGATGCGTCTGAAGAAGGACACGCTGCCAATTACCATGAAGCACATATGTTGATGTGCGACTAAGGCATTGAAACTAAATCGTACAAAAAAATTTCGCGACAAAATCCTAGCTCTAGGATTGTGTGTTTCAACGATTCAGAAAATTGTTTTCCTTACGAGCGCTGTCTACCTGAAGCTATTTTGAATGTTGGATGCACATAATATTTTATTTATTTGTTTACATGTTCAGTAGCTCCCATAATGAGCAACATTGCTCTGGGATATTTAACATGTCAAGTGAGTTACAATTGTATCACAACGTTGTTAAGATTGTAAAAAATAACTATCAATCATAATGGAGACACATGTCATACTAACATTTATCAGTGGTAACAAGAAATCTTTATAAAACAATTTAACAAACATAAACAATTCATTTACCAAGATTTCATTTGAATGTTGCATAATATTAATGCAATATACATATAATCTATCATTGCACATAAGAACACACATACACAACAATCATTGTTAACTGTATTTATAATAAAAAGTCATCAAGTCAGTAAAATAAATTTTCAGTGAGGTATTATTTAAGTTTTTCTTTAAATAAGTTTTTATCATACTAACTTAAAACTTTTAGTGAAATAGGCAAGGCGGTAACTAGTTGGCTTCCAGAATACTAGACACCTTACTAATACATTCTGGTATTGTTAATTGACACATGAATGTAATTTTTGGTTCTGATATTGTTTGTTTCCAGAATATTAAAATTTTTAAATATTAATAAATCTAAATAATATACAGGATGTATCTACATTCGACCGACAAACTTCGGAAGGTATATCCTCGTGAGAAAATTAGCAGAAGACATATGGGTCACCTAGTACCTAAACTAAGTATTAAAGGAGTACAAAGTTATTGAAAATTGAATTTAAAAATTGTATTTGATCAAAATTACCAAAAACGTCTAAGTTAAATTACAATTCTGTAGGTAATGTTAAGTGTTATTGAGTTCTTTAACCTGTAGAAATTTCAGTCTTCAAACATTTCCCTTATATGAAAATAATAGGGGTGGCCATCCTCATATTGAAAAAAAAATTGTTTTGCTGTCAGGTTTTGTGAACATTTCATGTTGTCTATTCGAGCATTATATTGTAAGGAAAAAATCCTCTTGTTGCAAGCTTCTAGAATGAACCGTTTACTATAAAAATGCACACAACTGTTGCCGTGACAATAACACAACGCCTGGTACGTAGACAAAAAGTGGCACTTCCACCAAGGAAATGTATGCCGTACTCCCAGAAAAAAACATCTGTGATGGCGATTTTTAAAAGCATGTTGTAAAGCCTAAGCCAGTTTTCAGTTTAAAAGTGTTAAGCTCGTCTCAGTAAATTTTGTAACAAATTAGATTTTGCTGCATTTTAACAAAATGTTATTTTACTAACATTACATTCATTTTTGTACAGTCTGAAAGAAATGCAATCGTTAGAAATTATTTCACTTATTTATTTCACTGAATGACAGAAACAGAGTGCTATGAACCCCTAAACAACTAGCTATGGTCACAAAATCTTTTTTTCATAGTTTTCCGTTTCTGTCATTCAGCGAAAAAATGAATAAAACAATTGAAACGTTAGAATTTTTTTTTTAATTTACGAAAGGGATGTAAGGATGTTTGGAAAATTCACTGATTTTCTCCAAATAAAAATAAAACTTTTGTAAAATTGCTGTAAAACCAAATTTACTACAAATTTTACCGAGTCGAGAATAAGATTTCTAAAGTTAATTGGATTGATTTTACAACGTGTTTTTAGAAAGCTATATCATAGGCAACTTTTTCTTTGAGCATGGCGTATCATTCCTTGGTGAAAGTATCACTTTTTGCCTACGTACCAGGCGTTGTGTTACTGTCACAGCAACAGTTCTGTGAATTTTTCTAGCACACCTACAGAATTGTAATTTAACTTTTAGCCGTTTTTCGTATTTTGACCAAATACAATTTTTTAAATTCAATTTTCAAGTACTTATTGCTCCCTTAATACTAGGTTTAGGGCCTAGGCACTAGGTGACTCATATTTTCTGCTTATTTTTTCATGAGGATATACCTGCCGAAGTTTGTCGGTCAAATTTAGATACATCCTGTGTGTGCATGTGCGTAAATATATATGCTATACTGTGTGGATATAAGAAACTTTAAGGACGAAACTGAAGCACAGGCCTCAAGTGATGTTTAAATGTTATTAAACCCTTATTCTTTGAAAAGTGCTTTATTTTCGCAAATCAGTGCAGCAGAGCACGTTAGATAGTTTTCCGAAAAAAAAAAAAAAACATGTCTTCCTAGCTATTCTCTTATAGAGAACTGTACTTGTCATCGGCCAATTGTGAAAGTGACAGGAACTTACAGTTGCTGGAATTCTAGCTTGTGCCTAAAAAAACGCTAATTTCTCAGGTATCTATTCATTAGTCCGTGCGTATTATCAGGTACTCGCTACTGTTTTTGGCTGAGATATTGTGAGGTGTCTTTCACACGAAATAAGACATTGGCACGAAATATATCAATGAGAAAACTGCATATGTAAGGGAAATTTTACCGATGGTAAATAAATTTTTTATTCGATTCGTGTAAACGTATCAAATTAAACCATATTCAGATCTTAAAAACAAACATTTACAGTGCAACACCAATATGTAGTTGCCAAGCTGAACTAGTAGCCACTGGATTCATAAATGGTAACGATATTTTAGTCGGATACTTTTGTAACAACACCTTAGAACCTGTATGTAGTGAATAGATGTACTTATACATTGTTAATGTATGACATTAACATACTAAAGTGTTGGCTCGTTACACTTGTTGAAGACAGAATGTTTCACGTAAATTGCTTTTTTAATATACTCTGGTTGTTCCAGCCACATGGAGCAGACAACGAAATTCATTGGCATAATATCGAATGATATTGGAAGTATATGATATTTTGGTTTTACCCTCATTTAGCGTACCTGCTGCAATTGTCTACTTAATCGACACATCCGTACTTCTAACCAACCACAACGTAGTTCACCATCCAGGTGGGCGGGCACCTCAACCGCTTCTTTTGTTGCCGTAGCATCATCTGTTAACATTCATGATGTGATGTAGTATAAATGAAAACCTATAAGCGAAGTATACATCGCCCGTGAGTAGATATGGTGTGATTTATTGATTTAGTATGAGTCGATAGTACATTTAGACATATACACTTTTATTGTAAGGAAAATTCAACATTATGGAAGCGTTTAAAATATTTTTATGTTTACTAAATAATTTACAAGTTTATAGATCGTCGGTTGACCTACCGTAACTTTCTATTTGCCCATATGTATTTCCGACAATAAACTACAAACAAAACTCTCTCGAAAATAATTTCGCAAACGTCGTCACTCTGCTTGTGTGTTGATATTCGTAGTAAAATACTTCAACTTAAACACATATTAAGTAAGAAATAACTTGGCACTCGTACTTCGAAATGTTCGTAGAACCGAATATACCTGTGTACGTAAAATGTTCCATGTTTTTGAAACGTTTACATTGAATAACGTCGAGTATTTGAAGTTGCATAAAATTAAACAGAATGCATCAAAAACTATCGCAACAGCCCTTTTTATAATGTGTGTATGGTTTCAATATATGAACATTTTTACAGTTTACTTATTTCATATATTTTTAATCTGTGACGCATACCTAACTGGGCAGTTGTTGTCAAGTTTGGTTTTAGGGAGGGGGAAATAGGGTAGACTATACAAAAAAGGTGCTCTAAATGAACTGGCCATCCCTTTTCCTACTCATTAGAACAATTGCAGATTAATATATCTAAACATTAATTTTAAATTACTTTATATTTGCCTCAATGATCCAAGAATCTGTGTAAATTTTTTACCAATATTCCATCACTTGTAATAAATGTTTTCCCTTATACCAAAAGTAAAATTACCGCACTGATACAGAAATCTCACTTCCACGACTATGGGAATTGTATCTCACTTTACATAAACCGTACATTTCTAGCACAGTGTAGTAAAATTCACACTCACGACAGCGAAGACATCAGGTAAAATTATCGTACGACACGTGCAGAATTATCTACCTCGGTAATCTGGTAGTTAGCATGCAGAGCTTCAGCCGTTACAGGATTATTTGAAAACTGCTCAACGCATGCACGTGATCTGTGCTTAGGAATAGCATTCACAGTACGTTACACGTGTCTACACTCATTTACAGTTCACTACTACTCATCTCTAGCGGCCGAAAATGGCGAAAATGGGTGTTTTGCGGTACTTTATATGTATGCAAATCTTAGCGCAGAATATGTTAAATTCATAAATGTGTACAATACACATTTACTTGAATATTACGTCATAAAACGATAGGTTAACCACAGAACTATTCATAGAGGTGAGTTGGCGGCAGGAAGACTGTCCAGTGACGTGCGTCTAGAAGCTAATGTAAAGCGTGGGGTTCGTGTAGTGACGTTCATATCTCTTCCGCACTTTTATGCATTGAATTCGCACAGTACTTCCACATGTCTGCATATATATCATAGCGAACTGTGTGTAATTCCTGAATAGCCTCAGAAACATCTTTTGTGCATGTGGGAATTGTGGCTAATACATGAAGATGGCCTGGGAGCTGGTGCTTTCATGTACCCCTGTTTTCCGTTCCAGTACCACTCCATGCTCACATTATTCACCATAATGGGGGTGGGGGTGAACGTGAGGGTATTATGGCATTTTAAAAACGAGGTGTTAAGAGACGATGAGGGTGACGTGAGGTGAAGGACAACACAACAAACATGCCCGAACCAAGATGCGAACTGGGGACCCCTCGCACCTCAGACTGACTCTTTACCGACTGCGCTACGGGGGCCGGCACCTTCATCGGCTTACAAGCCATCGCTGTCAAGAGCTGCGCAAATCTTTCCATTACAATCCTTTCGTTTCCTTCGTATCAAGATCGTGCGTTGTTTCTTGACTATAAAATACGCATTTGTTAGTGCATCATATGATCTGCTGCAAGACATGTTGGTGATTGTACACAACCGTACACCCTAAATGTACCCCACATATTAACAAATAGTCTGTATGTAAATATGTGGTCCGTTAATAACATGCAAAGAATATGTTTGTAAGGCTATTAAGGAATTACACCCAGTTCGCTACGATAGGAGGCAAGTGCACTAGCCTCTACATAACCGCGGCCGCTATGAATATGAAGCAGCAACTATGTTGGGGTTTCTGGTGATGTAATCCGTTTATCTTAACTTCTTACTTCGATAATATCAATTTTGTTTAATGAAATAACTGCCTATTACCATTTTTATTAATAGCATTTCATTTTATCCTCACAAATTAAACATATTACATTCAAAATGCATTTTAATAATTTCAAACACTGTGTAATAATTTTCTTTTAATAAAGTTACGTATAATTATTTACTCACATACTAATTTCAACCTTACTGCTGATTTTTATATTGTGTGAATCTGCTGCATTACGTTATGTTTTCACATTTACTGCATTGACGTTTGTTAATTTAAAATATTGCTTCTTACTAATTAATTGGTAATACTATGAGGTAGTTTTTCCAATGACGGGTGATCATTTATGTGACCCATTAATATTTTTTACCTCGTGCAAACTGGAGCCATCTTTCCGAACCAAACACAACTTTTGTGAAAGTGATTTTTTTACACCACGAAGCTGTACTCTCAGTGACGTGAAATGTGTTTTAAAATGTGACGACACTAATCACCTTTGAAGTATACAAATTTCGTTCCACATGGACCATTACTTTTTCCACCATCAGTAAATGCGTAGCTCAGGGTGGAGTATAGCCAAATTTTCTTTAAAAATGCATAACTCTTAGACGGTTGCGAATCGGATTATACAAGTTTGGTTTATTTAGGTAGGTTTTTGGCCTGTCTATCACCCGCCTCTTTATTGACGTCTACTCCCGGAACAACCTGTATATGATGGGCTTAGAATGATGGTGGTGTAAATCACTTTTACTAAGAGGTGTTTTTTCATTCATATTGAATGTGTTTTAAAGGAAAGTTCCGTTACAATAATTACACGTTTTTAATCAATTTTCGAAGTAAAATTCAAGTACTAAAAAAACGGGCGCTGTATTTTATATGTAAAAGCAAACAATACTTTTTGTGAAAATTGCTGTACTTAACTTACACCACTATCATTCTAAGCCCCTCATATATACATATATGTATATATATATATACACATATATGTATATATACACATACATGTACGTATACACATATATGTATGTATACACATATATATGTACATATGTATGTATGTATACACATATATGTATGTACACATATATATGTACATATATATGTATGTATACACATATATGTATGTACACATATATATGTACATATATATGTATGTATACACATATATGTATGTACACATATATATGTATGTATACACACATATGTATGTACACATATATGTATATATACACACATACATATGCGACCTATATATTCCAACACTTTTAGGCCGATCTTGGCATTTGGCACATATAAGTATTTTTTCATGAAGAAGGTTCTTATGCTAACCATTTTACTTTAACTCACTACTAGATAGCACTTCAGCGTGTCAGCCTCTACATCTAGATTCACCTAATGTAATTTCAGGCATAAGGAAGTGGGAGGGTTCACAATTGGACCAACATAAATTTACATATCTATACACACATACATACACTGGCAGGACAACGTGTCCTGATAGTTTAGTGTATTTAAAGTTATTTTATATGGTTGAATTTTTATAGATTTTAATAGCATAGACTAATTAAAAATTTTCGGTGTGCGTTTGCTTATTTTATCTATGCCATAGGCGAGCTGGTCTCTATTACTGACCTGTTTATTCAGTTTATGGAAATATTATGTTTGCTTTTCGCGCCATAAATGTTTGTTTTTACGTTGCTGTGATATTATTGCCAGCTACTCCATACGCTCATTACACGAAGTTTTGACAGCTTCCACGTCACTCAATACCGCGTGATTTGTGTGGGTTGGTTCGTTTATTGCTTTCAGTTATTGTTTTTATTTTACGATGCCTGTTTTACCTGCCAGCAGTAGTCAATAAAGTCTGTCCTCATTTCTGTTACTTTGATTTAAAACATTCGCATCCCCGCCCACTGGGCACATTTCGTGTTTTACAAAAAACAAAGCTAATATTGACTGTGGTGTAGTTATGTCATGCTGGATGGAATGTGAAACAGAAAAATTATGGATAGCTCACCAAAAGCAACAGTAATACGGTCAAGTTCATTATTTTTACTCACGTAAGGGGCTCAACCGTATGTGAAGAATACATAACATTGCTGGATGAATGCAACCACGGTGTGACTGTTTATTCCACTTGTCTTTGAAACAATTATATAAATACTGTTTTAGGAACCAATTCGTTGCAGTTTTCTCGGGGTTCTTCTGTTTCCCCGTCCTTTGCATTTCGTCACTTCTTAACTGTGGTGCTACGTCTCAAGTAAACTCTCAGGGTTAGTAGACACATTAGACACATTATGTCACTCAGTTCAGAAGTATGTCAAACATCGGTTGTGATACCTACATCCAAATAGTTTTTTGGTTTAATGAACATATTCACCTTTAATTTCTCTACCACATTTTCTTAAATTACGACGTAAGTTATTTTACTTAATTGTGTAAAATGTTTTTCATGACCTTGCGATTCACAAATGAAAGCTGCCTATTTAAAAAAAAATCTGTAAAAAACACCTAAGGGAATTCTATTGAATCACAAATACAAAATGCTACTTTCTTTAATTTTATTAGATTACATAGTACATGATTGTGCATCTTGAATAACCTAATGTTTCCTCGAGGATTGAGTTACCCAGCTTTGACAGACAATATTCACAACATCTCGTAGTTCGGCTAGAAATGCTCTATGGGAAACACCACTTGGATGACTTACAAGTTTTATAAGAAAATTGTTTCATTAAATTTTGGTATGAATTTCTAAAACATCTGTGCAACACAAATGTCGTTATAAGTAATAACTTACTCCTAATTTGTTACTAAAACAAAACATAGTTGCTGTACTGAATTCATGCGGCAAGTTACATTTGTTGAGTAACATTTCGAAAAAATAAATGTTTACTATCCTCTTTATCTAAGGTAGATAATGATGTTTTTCTTACTTCCTTGATTGACGACACAATAATTCACACAAGGGAAGCAAGGCAAAATTATTGTGGGTTATTTTGAGGTAAGTCTTTTATGTTAGTTTAATTTTCGAATCTCGAGACAACCTTTGAATTCATTGTAGTCGTCCGTACGGTTGTCGCTCGCGCCTGCCCGTCTGTGGTCGCTCGCCCACGTACCTCTGCAGTAGCACAAGTTGCATATCCCGCAGGGGATCTGTGGAAGCTGGCTGAAATGCGGTTTCTTCCAGCGGTCAACCAGTTCTCTCCGGAAAGAGAAATAGAGAGAGAGACAAATTGTGTACTTTCAAACCTCTCCGCCGGCTAACTCCCTAACGGCGAAATTTAAACACGCCGAGGAAATTAAAAGTTTCCAAAGCACGTCTCTCCTTTGTGAAATTTTGTGTTACATTGAACAACGGTGAAAAATAATCGTGCTCGTAAGCATTCTGCTTGCACGGGATGAAGTCAACTTATCGATAACTAGAAGTTATAATCCTCTAAGCTGTTTCATTTTAAGACTAGGAATAATTACAAAAAATGCACTAAGCTTGCGTGCTTCGCTTTTAACTTGTCTGATTCATAACAATTCCTTGAAAGCTACTTCGGTGCCAACTTTAGGTGTCTTGATATTGATGAATCTCTTACTTTGCAACAGGCATCAACCTTAAACTATGTAAACGAGTAAATTAATTTTCTAATCTTACTTCTAACAACATTTTTTTTTGGTAAATTAAATGTAAAAATTTGTGAGCGGTGAATATATTTTTTATTTACCGTTTTTAAGGGACTAATCGCTAAACAAATCATTGAATTTAAATAACCTTAACGTTGTTGTATTGCCTTCTTTTCTGTGACATAAAAAAATTTCGGTTACTTTATAAATGAGTGGAATTTTGTTTAATTGGTTTTATTCAACGTTACGTTCTAAGATGCAATGTTTATATTTGAAACGGACTGTTTCGATTGCATTAATAAATGTAAACATTTATCCTGTTAAATAATATCGGTGACATGTTGTCATACTAGCGTTGTCGCAATTTTATACCATGTTAAAATTTAGTTGCTGCGTGTATTTATTTCGAAAATAATTAAAGTTTCTACTGTTTAAGAATAAACAAAAGCTGGCTATAATCTATAAACAATAATAACATTTAAAAACCAAGCCACTGCAATATTTCATAAACTGAAAATAAATGAGACTGCGAATTGAAGTTAAGGTTTAAATAACCAGAAAAATAAGTTGCTATCCAGTCAATTTTTTTTATTCTTATACATTTGTTTGGGAAAAGCAACAAACATAAGTTTGTCAGCAATGAAACATTATTTATTTATATTTTTATTTATTTATTTATTTATGAATGCATGCGTATATAAGTCATGGCACTTTAAGGAAAACCGTAAACAATTTTCTCAACTAACACATATTTTCATCGCTTCAAACCTTCCACATTGTCGACACCACATCGAGTCGATTCGTCTCGTGTTGAAATGTGGCTGTCTGTCCGTCTTGATATGTCCTGTACGTTTTTTTTTTACAGTTGGTACTGACTGTTTTCTTTTCACAAGTTGTCTGCTTGATTCTTGCAATTTTTAGTTTAGTGTTGATGCTGATTTCTGGTGGCGGGTCGTGTTGTCTTGTTCAGTGTTGCTGGCTGAGCGGAACTACCGTACTGTACACGCGGACCTAGTGGGTCCGATATGTTGTTTGTGTTATACGTCTTTAGAAGGAAGTTTGTTATCTTCACTGTGAAAACACTTTGATTGTTAAAGTGGTGTTTCGCTGGTTTTACGTGTCGAATAACGGACGCCATGAACGGAGAGTTCGCCGCGATATGTGCGTCGGAGAACGTGTATTGAACTTCAGAAACTGTTCCTGATTGCGGCACGAAGAGATGCACAGGATCCTGACTTTTCGTAAAGCTGATTACTGGCGCATTTGGTCACGTTTTCATTACATTTACGAGGTTACGTCATCGTCGTGCTGGTCACATATTATGACCTGGTTTGATTCAACTGTTTTCCACGCCTAGACAATACGGCGAGTGTTCAACATTTATAATTTTTCTTTCTACGGACTGCTCGGAAGTCAGCAGAAGTTTTATATTTATGTAAATTCTGAAACGCAATCCAAATAACTAGGAAAGGTGTGTAAGTAAATGGTAAACAGACGTGCCTGTGTAATGCGCGTAATGTAGTTTTATCTAATTAAGAGAAACATACGTTTCATACTTTTTCCGTATTTTCTCCCCTTTCTTTTGGTCGTTTCCTATCAATACTCCTTTTATCACCGAAAATTGTTCTCAGAAACAGACGAAATTTGTTTATATAAGAACTTTTATTTAATTTTACTGTACTATGTTATAAACGTATAAAACTCTCTGAAGATTATTTATATTTGCATTCGTTAAATTTTTTTCCTCTTTGTCTGAAACATCCAAAGCAACATTAGTAACATTACCGCCAACTTGCTGCTTCTTCGTGTGCTGAAGTATTGAAGATCGTATTATATAACGTATTCGCTTACTGTCAGTACAGCTCCACGAATCTCTTCAGAGTTTTAATACAGTCAATATGAGACAGGAAACGAATTTAACAATGTTCTTTACATCCACGTTTTAGGCTGTCTTGACCCATCGTATTTGCCAATGTAGTTAGCATACCTGGTATATATTTGCATTTACGAGGTAGCGGGTACGAGCCAAGTCGGACGTGCTGTGGAGGAAAGGGGTGAGCATCCCCCTCCCCTCTCCGCCTACACCATACGACTGTCAACATAGCAGTTCAGATATTTGCCTCCCCGCTTCTGCAGTTGGCGGTAGTGGTACTCTGCACACTAGGAGCTGGAGTTAATTCTCACTATTTCCGTGGCTGGTGCAGCGGTATTCAACACTGAGTCACGGTGTTATCCGGCATGTTTCATTATTATGTATTATCGCTTACTCTGGCTTCAAACAAGGAAAGTGGTTAAAATTGTGACTATACCTGTCCAGCAGTCTGCCTCATCCTACAACCAACATCTCAACTATGAAGACATACTTTAAATAGAGAGTGACTTATCATAAAATATTAATATAACTATAATTTTGTCGCAATTGCGTGTCAGTAAGTTCGGGTGGACAGCTAAACAATTACAATGGCATATTAAGAATTTTGTAATTAAAATCTAGAGTCAGCGATAAATCCAACAATTCAATGTTCCGAATAAAACCGGAACTAAGAAGGAACTCAGAAAGGAGAAATAGAGTTCGGATGGACAATACATGACCGGTTTCTCCAAGAACTATTCTGCTACAGTCACATTAATGAAATATATTTTTACCGAACGCCATGCACATGGGAAAGCCAGAATCTTTATTCTGTATGTTTTTGATAAAACTGAAAGCACGGTTGCAGACGACACAATGTTCCCTCATAATAAATTCTCCGGACGTCTTGCTGTAACGGTATAAGTCACTTTCCAGAGCGTTACGGCCTGTCTTCAAGTCGCCGTGTACGCGGACGTGAGCGTATTCTGATCCCAATGCTAGTAACGTCACACTGAAACAGACAGTCATACGTGAACCCAACACACATATCCTGTGTCAAAAATTTAAGTTTCACAAATTGCAAACAACGGACAATAAATACACCAAGGTGACTTTTTTTTTTTAGTAAAATTTATTAGATAAAATATTTTAATTTTACTTATACCTGTTCTGAATAGAACATTTTGACATCAATTATGCATTGTAATTTTTTAATTAAAGTTTATTTTAAGTAGGCCTTATTTCCTGTTCATTTTTTCATACCTTACATGTGATTATTTTATAGCTAGTGGCATATTTTAATAAATCAATTTAACCTAACATGAATTTCAATTTTACATCAATAGCGTCTGTTTTGAATATTTTACCACAATGTTTTTACGCGTTGTGCAAAAAAATATATAAAATTTTCATCTTTTTTATAAAGTTTTATGACATCGAATCGAGCTGAAGAATAAAGTTGAAATTCGCTTGGGACGCGGTTTGTCTTGAAAGATACAGACAATTTGGACAGCATATCCGTTTAATAGCGAGGTAAAAAATATCGTATGAGGAGGATACCTGAGGCACAGGTGTCGCACCCTGAATGCAGATTGTGTGAGTGGGAGCCTGTAGACAATCTGCGTATCCCGGAGTATATGACATGAAGTGAGGCCATACGATGGAGAAGCGCCGGAATTAGAAGGTCGGAGGAAACGGGAGATCTCCGAGAAAACCTGCCGGCCGGTGACATTGTCCGGCACGATTCCCACATGTAAACATCTGGGGACCGACCCGAATCTTCTTGGTGGACCACTTCTGTTAAAACAGGGGCAACATTCAAATTTTACTGTCGTTAATATCTGTATTGTTCCTATAACAATCTGTCCTGTAGACAATATTATCTATAAAAAAAAAAGACGCTGTTACATCCTTTTACAGAACAAATGGTCACTTCTGCAGGACAGACTGTTATAGGAACAATGCAGATAGTAACGACAACCTATTTTAACAGAAGTATGGCACCTACAACAATACTTTTCTTTCAGCGAGCGAGGTGAGGAGTAATATGAGATGAGTATGGAGCAGCGACGAAATAAAGAGGCAAGGAAAGCTGAAGATCCCCAAGCAGGCCCGTCGACCAGCGGCATCGTTCAGCGCAACCGCAGACAGTTCCTTAAGAAGTTTACACAATAACTTAAGCAATATGAACTAAGCAGTAGAACTTAGAATTGTTTCCTTCACATTGGTTTGAACAGAATCATAAGCTATCGAAATGTTACTGCCTACAATTTTAAATTCGGCAGCAGAAATCGTTAGTTTAACCAATCACAGTAAAGGTTGTGTAACATACCACGATATCTCGTGGAGATTACAGTATGTAAATGAGAGTCCATGTTGGGGACGTTAAGACGTTTATGCACATATTAGTAATTTTAGTAACTCGGTAAAACCCTGGCATGTTATTTTAAGGTAGTAAGATTTAAAAGCATTTATTATGCTGTTGTAATGTATATTGCGTTAAGTATAATGTAAACATAATTAATCTCTGTATTAATAGAGTGGGTTACGGCGGAATAGAGCAGAGAGAAAAACATTTAGATTGATCGCAGTGTGGTTTGTCATAGGGCTGTAGTCTATGGACAGCGATCAAAAAGGAAAAAGGTTTTCCGTGATTTAAAAATGGCCGGATGAGCATTTCAATCGGCTCGTTGAAGATTAAACTGCAACAGCCGGAGTTCGGGAAATGTCAGTCCCGAGAGAAGGAAGGAAGTCCGTTACATGTATCTGACGAGGTGACATCGTTGTGGGTCCAGCAACACGTCTTCAGCAGCTGAAATATCGGTAAAGCAGTTCCATTCAGCGGTATAGAGCCTGAACCACGTCATCTACAAACTGCGATGTTAGATCAATTAATGTAGAATTCCAGTAACGAACATCAACCCTAAGTGAAACCCTGTAACCAAGAGAAGC
>PNEQ01017564.1:0-32172 GCA_003012365.1 Medauroidea extradentata | reverse complement strand
ATGAATGTATGGGACGACGGTGCGTCGCCGAGAGTCGTGCCGCTCGTGTGTCGAGAGGAAAACGACCCGTCGAGTCGGTGCGCGTGCCGCTTCACTGACGTGTGTGTTGTTCCATTTGATAGTAAGCAACTACGTGTCGAGTCGGCGGCCGATTCGGCGGCCGACTCGGCGAAAACCGCCTCGTGTGTTTCTGTCCTTATGCTGACGGTAACAATGTCCCACTGGCTCTTCAATTTACATCCTTCAGTGATTTACTATGGTGGAGATATTTATCCTTAGACTACCATATTCGGCACGGTTCTAATTATGATATATTTACATATTCCTATACAAAACTCTCATTTTTTGTGACAACAGACTAGCATGCATGCTGTTGTTCGCTCGCTCAACTTCTTCCGCTCGCCTAAGGCATCGTGTATTTTAACGGGTAACACTTTAAGCCTATAGTTAAAAGTGAGATCAGTCGCACACACTAAAAAATATCGTAATTTTACTAGAATAAGCTTGTAAACTAATGTCAGAACAAAAAGAATGTCTCAGGTCATTAGATTGGTCTAAAATTTTCGTAGACTTATGGGGATTATTTAGATATATTTTTATGAACACAAAATAACCTTCAACGACCTGTCATGTTTTACAAAACATTTTCAACTCTAACATAATTTTTTTTGTAACACTTCAAAAAAATGTAATCTTTGAACGATACCTGCAATAGGTTGTTATTATGAAACAGGAGGCAGCTACACTGTCATTGGCTGAGCTACAAGTTGGCATATTTCTTATAAAAGAGCCTTGTTCTTTCCAGACGTCACAGTCAGTCTGCGGGAGTTCCTAAGTCTGTACATGTGCCTGAAGACGAGAACAGATACCAGTTCACGAATCATCGCATGCGTTGTCTTCAGAAGCCTACAACTCTTCCGCCTGTTTTTGTTTGTGTTGTTTTTTTGTCTGTGTTTACATCTATTCGTGTCACTCGTTATTTGTGTTGTCGTCCATCCATTTTGGGCATTTTTCGCACACCCCATTTTTATTGGTTTTATTTACTTTTCTGACTTTTGCTGTTTTTTTCTGTCGTCTTTCTCCAGATGACTATATTCCACTTAGGAATTAATTTTGTGTTGTTTTGAATCTGCTTTTGTCCTTGTGTCGTCTTCTGGGGTATGACTTAAATTCTTTAATGAACTATCTGTATGATTTATGTATGTTGACTACAGATTACTTGTTTTACTTTCTTTGTTTTGTTTATTGTTTTATTGTGTGTTATTGTGCAGTACGGTAACGTTCGCCCGCAATGGCATGTGTTCTATTTACTTCAAACAGTTGTTGTCAAATGTATAAGAATTTATCAGTAAATGTACAAATATTATTTGTAAATACACAAAAAATGATTAAAAATATACAGACCTATATTTATATATTTACAAGAACTTTTCGCAACGTTTACAATACTCTTGTAAACTTACAAAGCAATTTTTTTTTTTGGAAACTAATTCGAAGGAATTTTTTGTGTGAAAATACAACTTTGTTTTTTTTTTTTTTTTTTTTTTTACTATTTTTACTGTGCACGTAAAACAGTCAAAATACATAGACAAGACATTTAATAAAAACTGGCTTGCAATGAATTCATACGTATATTGACAAGAACAGGAATAATTCGGGAAATGATTCTTCCATCTCTTCTTGCTAAGTTTATTTAAGAATTACATAGCAGTAAAATTTTAAATTTATTCACTCTGCGGGATACCGGTGTTATTTCCGAAAACAGCAGCAAATAATTCACTTAAATTTTGCATGCAATGAATACCGAGTACCTCCTCCATAGTTTGCATACATGTAAAAGGCAGTAATTAACAAACACATGTATTTTCCTTGAATGCGGTATGAATAATTAATTTGTTGTATTCATGTATTTATGTTAAAACATATTCAAGTTGTTTCGGTAATGACAGGGAAACATTCCAAACCGGGAGTGTTTTATTTTTGCGTCGTGATTGCTGTAAGTGAGAAGTCCTACCGGGATACGATAATTGTTTTTACATTATCTTTTGGTCCTTTTACACGGATTATCCTTGGAAATATAGTTGGCAAAGAAATTGCATATAGCTATAAATATTGTTTTTGCAATAAATCCAAAGTGGGCCGGAGTATTTGTAAGATTATAAGGTAGAGGAAGTGTGCCAAATATGGAATATATACCTAATATGTAATACATAGGTTTCCAGCAACTGCCACGCGGCATCACTGTTAACAGGTAGGCGAGTGGAAGCACGTTCAAGGCCACCGCTTTTGGACGTGACAGCAGGTCAGTAGAGATGCGTTGTTTGTCTGAGGTGGTCGATATTTTGTTTACTATCCTCTACAAGTTTGTGCAAGGTAATGCAGATAAAAAATATATATAATCCCTATTACACTTGGTATTCAGATACTGAGTGGTTAGTAGAAGGTTCAAGCTTTAAAAGTTTGTTATATTGAACAATTTCCATGAATATAGAGTTGCCATTTTCACGACTCGTGTGACAAAGTGGTTATGTCCCTATTATGGAATACTTTTATGTTCCTAATATGGAATAGTATTCCATATTTGGTACAGCATATGTAAGTGGTCGGACACATATTCATTTTTTGTTTACAGAATAATGTATCGCCGAAAAAAGGACAGTACTACGCTACAAAAAAGAAGTGGAATGCAGATGACATGGAGAAAAGCAATAACAGAAGTGAGAAGCGATTCAATGGGTTATAAAAAGGCAGCAAATGCATTTAATGTTCCACGAACCACTTTGTTTCTTCTTTCATCGAATAAAGACGAAACATCTGCACATGCAAGTAAGTCTAACCTAGGCAGACGTCCAGTGTTCTCAACCAAGCTGGAAAAAAGTTAAGTAGATTATATAATAATCATGGAAAAAAATTATATGGCTTAACCAGGCGTTATATCAAAGGGCTAGCATATCAATTGGGAGTTGTGAACGACATACCTAATCCATTTTCCAAACAAAATGAGACTACTGGTCGTAAGTGGCTCGACTTATTTATCAAGCGTCACAAAGATGTCATCACAATCAGAAAGCCCACATAAACTTCATTCAACAGAGCTAAGGGATTTAATAAAGAGAATGTGGCAGCATTTTTTGATTTACTTGAAGCTGATATTTGGCAAAGCTTATTTGAAAGTTCAAACTGCCTCTATTGCTGTTAATGGATTTAAAACAACAGAACTTTATACTGTAAATCGCAGTGTATTTGAAGACAAAGATTTTCTTGCGGCTCAGCAAGACGACATGGAAAATCCCACTGGCAGTTCCTACTAGACCGGCGCCGACAGGACGCATTGAAGGATCAGAAACCAATGTCATTGGACCAGAACAGGTTATTCCTATCCTTCAAATGGCTCGAAGGAAAGGCCCACAAAAAGGACGAGCTCCAGGGAAAGCTGCAGTTTTGACATTGTCGCCATATGAAGCCAATTTGAAGGGATGATTGCAACAAGCTTCTCAGAAAACGACACCTACGGCTAGGTTTACCAATCACCAAGAGGGCACTAAACGTTCTTCTAAAAATATTAAGAAGGTTTCTACAACAACAGACACTAACCTTAAACTACAAAACACACAGCCTTCATGCAGAGGATTGGTCGCACGTAAGACGCAAGCACGGAAGAACAGAAGATATCAAAGATCTTCGGATGAAGAGACATCCAGCTCTAGTGATGTTTCTACAGACCCTAATTTGCAAGAGGTTGGGCTAATGAGACCTAATGACCAAGATGCTACGTGCTTTTATTGTGATGGAAAAGTTTTCAGAAGATCGAAGAGGCGAAATGTGGATACAGTGTTTGGAGTGTCAACAATGGTGTCAGACTGAATGCTTAGATGCAGAAAATGATATGTTTGTGTGTGAATATTGCAAATAGACTTACCTACTGGATTGTATTTGCATATCTATGTTACCAAACCTGATTAAAATATAAAAATACATGTAATTAAAGTCCTTTCCGACATCATTATGATAGTTTGAGAATGTTTTCGACACTATTCCATATTAGGTACCACTTTTTGTAATGCATAAAAGTACACATTTTATAAATAATAAAGACAATTTGTAATTTGATGGTATTTTCAGGTTCTTATAATTAAAATGTAACTTAAAAATGTGTGCTTTATTTACAAAAAATTCCTTGTAAGGAATATATAAAAATCGCGATTATTACAAACAAAAAACAAAACGGTATTCCATATTTGGCACACTTCCTCTATACCTTTGCATGTGTACTTGCGAAAGGAAGTTTGAAATAATAATTTTATTATGATAATGAAATTGTAGTATAGTATTGTATTGAAATTGTAATAGACTAAATGCCCGACTAACCATAACTGTCTTAAAGTCATTTAATTCTAAATAATAACATATAAATAAACCCACAGTGTAGCTGGCATCTGAATGAATCCTCCAAATAATAATAACTTTTAAACGGGCCTCTAAGTAACATACCATAAATAATAACTTTATAACATTGGTGGAGGCGCCGGGTAAGCTAAATGCGATACTGACATGCAAGCGCTTCATATTTTGCGTCGCCACTACGTGTCAAGCAAACATTCAAACAATTTTGACTACTGGACTTTAATGATCGGCATAAGTCATCATTTTAAATTATTTTATTTTTAGCTTTAATAAAATGTTGAGAAAAAATGTGAAATGTGCTATTACACTGTGCAATTTATTTACCTTGCGCTACACAATAGCGTTCTAGTTGTATTTTAACACATGTTTAGGCTGCACCAAGTCCAGCAAATTAAGTATATAAAACTATTTCTGGACTGATTGTGGCCTAAATACACGTAAAAAGTTCAACTGCGATTCTTGTACTGTTATGCAAGGTAAATAGAATGCACACTACAATAGCAAATATCAAACTTATCTTCTCAGAAAAAAAAAACGCGAAAAATAAAATAATCCAATAATGCGACTGATTGACGGAATTTTATTGCTGGTAAACTTGAATAAAGTTAAATGCAGAACAGTATACGAGTTATGCATATCTATGGCCCAGTTCAAAAGGGGAAAAAAACTTAAAAATAGCATAGTTTGGTTCATCAACACATAAACAAACAGCTAAAAATAAAAACAACACGTAGATTCTTTTGTTTAAATAACACGGCAGTTTATTCTGATTACCAGTAATGAGCTAGGAAATGTACTTATTTTATTTTAAAGTGTGATAACTAGAGCCACGATGTTATGGCGAAAAGATTTTTGCATAATTTGGTTTCCATGCCTTATGTTCACATTCTCTACTGTGTTTCATGGTCAGTGATTGGACGTTTTAACTGTCACTCGTCTTGAGGTTCTACTGGCAAATCACAGACGTATTACGTCACAATAGACTCATGGTTATTGGTGCAGTTAAGTGAGGGACGTGTCTGAGAAAAGACACGCTGCCAATAGCCGTGAAGCAGAGCTGCCGAGGTGCACGCGAGACACTAAAAGAAAATGTTGCAAACATTTTTTCGCGTCAAAATCGTGGCTCTAGTGATAACTTCATCAAAGACATGTAATCAACATTTTAAACACCTTTGATAGTAGCCTTTGTACTTTTGCTTCAAATTAACAACAACCAAATATGTTAATTAACAGATTTTTCGGCGAAACTGAAATATTTTTATATGCTTTTTACTCAAAACTGGGAATTTTGATTTGTTTCCCTTTTTAACTGGACCATCGATATATTCGGATAGTACATGTTGAGGTATGCAGGATAAATGGAATGTTTTTAACGGTGTTTGAGGACTTCGAAACACTGTTTATAATGTGCATGCTGTCTGGACAGAAACATTCTGCAATTCTCATAAGCGTTTTTGTACATTAGCACACTGGATGTACATGTTATACCTTTGCTAAGAAAAAAATAAATTCGTGACAAAAGGCCACATTTAGACAAGTTTTATTCTTATAATTTGTTTACTAATAAAGACTGCCAATCGCGTTTCACGTTATAAAATACCTGCAAACACATGATTTATACAGTAGTTTCAAAACATTCCTTAGTGTTTCACCGTGCACTTGCTATACAAAACTTTATTTCTAAATCAATCGTGTTCACCGCCCTTGCGAAAAATATGGATGGCTAAACTTTCCGCTTAGTGAAAACCGCCAGAACTTGTAGCAGCAGAAAAATAATTCGTGAGAAAACTAGTTGCCTTGAGCGTTCTTGAACTGCAGTAAATAACTTCTCGTGAAGTGTTCTAAGGAAAAAATATTTATCGCTTGCAGGGCGCTCAAACAAACCGGAGTTATTATATAAAAAATAACTTTTTTTTCAAGGACACTTATAAAACACAATTGAAATAGAACATAGCTTAAAATATTTCACGTCCCTATTTTTTGTTATATTTCATTTCGTCGCATTTCTCCAACAAACATTAAAAATACTATCAAACATGTTTCCAAATATCAACATTATATTCCTACTTGTTATTCCTTATAAGTTATAAACACTTGACTTTAGTAGTGAAGTGTCATTTAACTGCTTATGTGTGTGTGTGCGTGCGTGCGCGTGTGGCTTTGAAGTGAGCAAATAAATGTTTAGTATAAGTTCATGTTTAGAGGAGAGATGGTATATCGCGAAAAATGTTTGTGCCAACATACCTTTGAAAATACTGTAGATTCTTGTGACATGTATACGTCTGGCACATTGTAGATGTATGCAGACCAATAATAGGCATCACATATTACAATAGCGGGATTCTTATTGGCTAAGTCAAATAGGGCAACAGATCTACGTATTGTAGGGAGCTGAGGAGAAGGTAAGGAAGAACGGCAGGGTGGTGGTGGCGGTGGGGGGGGGGGCACATAGCGCTCTGCTTGAACGTGCGTTGAAACCCAGCAAATAGTCAAACTGTCCCACGATGAACAAATCATTAGAGGCAATGATTTTTGGTGAAAATAATTATGAAACATTTTGTTTCAATGCCACACGCTCACAGCTGCAGTTCTGTTTCAAAGTTATTGGCATCGTGTATTCGTGTGGAGGCGTTACTCATTTGACTGTACCAATGAAAATAACGTAACTATGTCACTACCCGTCTGCGATTTGCGGATATGTCCCAACTATGTTGAGAGTTAAAAACAGCCAATCACTGGCTATGAAGCAGAACTGCAGATATGCACCAGAGGCACTGAAACAAAATGTTGCATAATTCTTTTCAACAAAAATCATTGCCTCTAACCATCATATCAAACAATGACGTACAGTACGTTTTTACCAATGACAACTTTTTCAAAGCCATAGTTTGCTCAGCGGTTAGAGCACTCGCCTCACACCAATACGGTCACGATTTATGCGTGCCGGAGGATGCCGTTGGTCGTTGGGTTTTCTCAATTATGTCTCGTACCCTTCCCCCTCCCCCCTCGGCGCCGCACGATTCCATTTCCATTCTCACGTCGTGTCACCTTTCATCAGACGCTAAAGACCTAAGATGTTTACAAAACCTCACAAGGGTGGCGTAGCTAAGTCAAGATTCCAGCTTCTGTTGGTCAGACAGTAACCCGAGCGAAGTTAACCCGTGGGCCAAATATTCATCCGACAGCTTTTCCATCAACTCTCACTCTGCTGTCGAGTAGGGTAAGAGGCAGACAGCAGACTAATGTCACCATTTTGCGGCAAAAGGAAACTGTCATCAGTACACATAACTAAAAACAAAACTAACTGAATCTGAATGAAATGTTTAAAATATCGAATAAGAACGAAACGAATATTATTTGTAATATAAATTAAATAGCGATTATATGTACTGTGAAGGTCACATTTAGCAAAATATTTAACATGTATAAAATATTATATGTACTGTATGTTTTTTCAGGTTCACGCCATCTTAAAAACCCTGAACAGCATTAAAGTAATTCATCACAATCCTGGTCATCGATAATACCTGATCAGGCGACAAAGAAAAACATATACTCCAGATCGTGTGATTTTGTAGACATTTTATTTTTTAGCAAGAGCGATAGCCAAAATCTCTTCACTTCACTAGTGACAACTTGAAAGTATTATCTTATCTCTCACCGCTCAGCATTTATGATTTTTTTTTCTATTAACAGCAACGCTCCGAATTGCATAGCGCGATAGCGTGTCTTTACTGCGTACCTGAGATCGTGGTTTCGATACCGATAACAAATATTGCATGAAGGAAAAAAAAAAAAACATTATGAACCGTGCCTCGCCACATTCAAAACTCAAATTTGTAGACATGTGTAAGAAATGACAAAACAGTATTTTATTTCAGAAAATAAGTTAACCATTTAAATTGTAGGTACTTTCTGACGTGCTGGATAGAGAAATGCTCTGCGGAGTGGATGAGCTATTGATTTGCCGCTGTGTGAAGTGTGCGAGAACGGGTGGGTAGTAACTACCGAGTATGGAATGCGACATACGGTTCAATGATAAAGTAGAGTGAGTTTGTAGCTTTTCAGTTAAGAGGACATCATCCCGCGGTTATACATACTGTCATGACGTCATCATGTATGGCTTTTTGCAAGGTTCATGCCTTACATGCATCAAATTACATAATAATGCGCGGAGCCGAATTTACTAAACACTTATTTCTAGCGTTTGTAACTTTGTAAAACGAGTAAAGCGGCTTAACAAAAATATCTTAAACCATGATCTTAACCAAACAAAGTTCCTCCGCCCGTAAACGTCACTGTACAAAGATTGAATTGTAAAACCAGCTACCTATCTGTGAATTTATTTTGTGATTATATGAACAACGTTTTCGAATTTGAAAAACACAATCCAGATTAAATCTTAACAATCCTTTGAGCTAACGAAACATTAAAGGATTAATAAGTAGAGATCAAGATACTTCGAGAATCCTATTGAGAAAACGTTATGTTTTAAACGCCTATACATGTTAATGATGTTTGCCGTTGAGGCACTCTTAGTGTAAATCTTCCTTGATGATTGTCAACACATAGCTAGGGAAAGGAATAATTTGAGTGTTCAATGACCGACATGTTAGAATCCATTGTCTTATGCATGCTCGAGCCCGTATATTGGTTCATTGTCTGTTGTTTCAGTGAGTAGTAGGTAACGGACAAATGGCCAGAGCTTGAGTATAAATAGGATAATGGATTCTAACACACATGTCGTTGAACTCTCGAAATATTCCTTTCCCTACAAACAGCAGACCTGCAAGAAACAACTCACTGACTCCGCGCGGCCTTGAAAGATGTACAACTGACCTTCCACTGGAGCTGCAGCCAATGAGCAAGTAGCTAAGGACAGAGTTTACACAGTACTGTGGAGTCCAGCCGGTATTTCCTGGTCTTCAACCATGCATATTCTCTAACAGTGTGCATGTTGCAAGCCACAAAACATTGCAACGAAGATCGCACTTCGTAGGAACGTATCAATGACTCAAACACGACATCACGTGTCTGATTTGCAACTACCACCAAAGACGCTGTTCAGAGTTAAAGGTGTTCACGCGGCAAAACCGCATAATTTTATATTTGTACGACGTAGTATTGGTTTCGCAGACGTTACTTTTGACTACATTTTCCACCCGTGAAACATTTATAGCTCTCATATTTTTCCCATAGCGGTAGGTCAAAGTCAAAATTTGCAAGTTGCGGGAACATGCTAATAGCAAAAACCAACTGACTTACGCGAATGAAATAATTTACACTGATATTTGATAGTATGGGTCATGTGCTAAAATATTTAAAATCACACAATGCAATTCCTTTGTATTAAAAAAAAAATTCTGAAAATAACAAATAATTTTTTTTATACATGGGCATTTTTAAAAAAATTTTAATATTTTAGCGCATGGCCCATACTATCTAATGTCAGTGTAAATTACGTCATTCGAGTAAGTCAGTTGGTTTTTGTTACTAGCATGTTCCCTTAACTTGCAAATTATGACTTTGAAATGCCGCTATGGGAAGAATATAAGAGGTAAACAAGTTTTACGAGTGGAATATGTAGTCGAAAGTAAAGTCTGTAAAAGTAACACAATGTCGTACAAATATAAGATTATGCACTTTTGACATGTGAACACCCTTAAAACATCCAATCACTGAACACCAAATAAGAGCTGCAGGTACGCACATAAGGCAATGCAACAAAATGGGGCTAAAGTCTTTTCGCGAGAACTTCACGTCCCTAACAACAGCTCTGTCTTGCTGAAAATGTGGGCTGTAGACGACAAAGCGACAGGAAGGTGTGTCACAGAACAGACTCACACGGGACCTTTATCGAGCGGCGCAGCAGACAACTGTACTTGAGTCCTTGTTGCCCTGCAACACAGCGCCGCTAGTGATAAATCTCTCGCTAGCTTTGGGTAATGCGAAATACTCGTCGCTACGCAGCTCGTCGCTGTGTAATCATAGTGTAGTTCCTTTGTCTCGGCCGCGGCAGTGTCGTACAGCCCCGCCATCTTTGTTCACTGCTTCCTTACATGGGCTGGCAAAACTCTTTCCAGGTCACGCGTCGCTTACGGGTGTTCAAGTGCGATAAAGTCATAATTTTATATTTATATGAAATAGTGTTAGTTTTGTAAACGATACTTGTGAGTGCAGTTTCCTCTTACGAAACAATTTTAGCTCCCGAGTAGTTCTCTAATAACGGTGCGACAAAGTCAAAATTTGCATGTTCTGCTGCTATGCAAATAGTGAAAACTAATAGACTAACGTAAGTAACATACTATGGACTACGTAATAAAACATTTGAAAAATCCTGCGAACTGTTTTTGTATTTTTAAAAAATCGTTGAATTTGTAACTTTTTTCTGTATTTTTGCGATTTTTTTTAATTCAAAACATTACGTTGTGTTTTTTAAAATGTTTAATTGCATAGCTCATGGGATGTAATTTCCCAGTGGATTATCTTGTTTAAGTAGGTCAGTTGGTTTTCACTATTTGCATGGCAGTGTAGCAAGCAAGTTTTGACTTCGACACCCCGTTATTAGAAAACTATGAGAGCAAAAATTGTTTCGTAAGAGTAAAACGTACTTACAAGTATAGTCTAGAAAACTAACAATATTTCATAAAATTGTAAAATAAGACTTCACCGCACTGGAACACTCTTAAGACGCTGTGTCGCCTCTTTTGCTAAAGTTAACAATTTTCGTTTAATAAATTAAAGCTGCGACGAATTATCGGCAATATATCTTAATAGAAACATTCCGTTTTACAATTAGGTGCGTATTTATGGACTAAATTGGTACAATGAGTTATTTAGTCTTTATTACATGGTAAGGGATAATTATTTTCTACAATTTTGAATTAACATATTTATTTTACAACTAAACTTTAACATTTCCAATAGAATGTGCCTAATGAAAGGTATTGTAATTATCTAATTCCCAATTTGAAATATCTTCAAATAAATTTTGTCGGATTCGAAATCAAGAAGAAACAAGGAATAGTTCAGCATGATTAGTGGCACAGTTAAGGGCGTTCCAGAAAAAAAAACATAATTTATATTTGCATGAAACAGTGTTGGTTTTGTAGACGTTTATTGGGAGTACATAATCCTCTTACAAAGAAAAATCAGTTCAGCCAGTTTTCCCACAATGGCATTTCAAAGTCAAAATTTCAATGTTTTAGTTCATACACCCCCCCGAAAACCAATCAACATAATAAAGTAAGTCACAATAAAAGTATATGTCACTGGCTAGGGTTTAACTTATATAAAAACACATTCAAACAATGTTTTGTATTTTTAAATCATTTGTGAAATTTGGAAATTTTTTTACTTCTTTTAGAATTTTGTTTCTTAGATTCAAAAATATTTTGTATTCGGTTTTTATACACGTAAAGCCCTATCCCTTTACATTTACTTATACTGTAAAATTGTTTCGTTTCATTATGTTGATTGGCTTTCGTGGAGTGTATGAACTAAAATCATGCAAATTTTGACTTTGAAATGCCATTATGGGAAAACTGGCTGAGCAATTTTTTTTGTAAGAGAATTATGAACTCCCAAGTAACGTGTGCAAATTTGACACTGTTTTATACAAATATAAAATTATGTTTATTTTTGTTCTGGAACGCCCTTATCGCAGCTTTAGTTTATTAAACGAAAATTGATAACTTTAACAAGAGAGGTGACACCGCCTCTGCGACGCGTGACCTATAAAGTTTTGGCAGCTCATGTAAGGAAGCAGTGAACAAAGATGGCGGGCTGTGCGACAGTACCGCAGCCGAGACAAAGAAATCAACGTTTCAAAATAAAAGCACAAAAAAATTCTTAACCCTTTTAGACAGTGCACTATGGAAATAAATATTGTTAAAAGATAACCAACCATTAACATTTGAAGTAACCGAAAGTGTTTTATGTGTATCATTTGACTAAAAAATTAATATTCATCGATTAGAAATTATAGAGGCCTGCTATGTGACCACAGAGAAGTGAGAATAATACATTTTGTTCAAGGACAGAGTTTCTTGAAAATTTAAAAATAACTTGCGTGGATTTCTCAATTCGGAAAGAACACGGCATTACTATAGTGCTGAAGTTGTTTTTGGAAACTTGAATTGCCGTGTATAGACAAGTAAGTAATGTATATATGTGAGGCGCTATTTAAAACGCATTTAAAAAATTTGTATAAATATGAAAAAAATCTATTCTAATAAAAACGGATTCTAATTAAAACACGGCCACATGCAATGACCTGTATGTTCCTGATCGAAACATTAATTTTAAATTATGTTTCGTATACCACCGATGTTTAATCTTTGGTACCAGCATTACACGGATACAAAAAAAACATAATTCTAAGTTGTTTTTAGACGCAGAAATAGGCCTATAATATAGTAAATTACTTCCACAGAGCATAAAAACCATACAACTGTATTATAAATTTATTTTAATCGTTTTCAATATGTTATGAAATTGGTTTTGTTTTAAATGTTGCCTTATTGATTTAATTAAGTTTATGATTCTGTGCATTGTCACCAATTTTCAAAAAAATGTTTTAGAATTATTCTAAGTTTCAGAATTTTTTTAAAAAAATACTAAACATTGTGGCCTCCAGCCATTTGTATACAACTAGGCGTAATGCAATGGCAGTATATGATGTTAGTAGGTTCTAGGACGAGAACATTAAAAAAATTAAAATGAAATAAATAAATAAAATAAAAATAATATTTTTTGATAGTACAATTTGTAACAGATATAATTTTTTCTCCGTGTGAGACTTTTGCCGAATGAAGTGAAATAAGAAATATATCACCCTAAATTAAATGATCAAAAACTTTATTTTTATTTTATTATGATTTTATTGTTTTTTTTTATAATTTTTTTCTCCTCATTCGGCAAGCCTTACTCGAAGAAAAATATTGACTTTAGGTTTTTAAAAAAAAGATCTTGTCCTAGCACCGACAACTATCGTCTACTCATGACTGGGCGTTCTGTTGTCCGCATGTGTAGCCATATTTCTTTGTTTCTATGCGTGCTTCGGAATAAGCGCTTCCTCGCTCAGCAGTGAAAACCACGCGCGTGATAATTCAGACGAATGGGAAGCTAAAAATTAACAGTCGCAGTCCCGGCAACAGTCATCGAAAATCTTTGAGAAAAAAAACTCACGTCAAACTTTTTTTTCCGCACTAACTTTCGCAATGATTCACTAAACTTTTGATGCGCCCATCTCTCTCTCTCATAAACATCGCAGTAATCTTAAATGGTCTTATAAGAACATACTCAGATAGAAATGTCAGAGAGCCAACACGATAATTTAATGTGGCCTAATAAATATGAAAGGACTGCTACAAATTATGTTAATTGTTTCGATGTTTATAATGGCAATACTGTAACTTTAACTAAATTCACATTTTAATTGGAAACGTTTGAGTGCCTTTACTGAAAACAGTTCTAAATGTGCGTACCGCAATAATTATTATAATTTTAACAATTATTCGGATAGCAAAAAAACCGTCAGAAATTGGTAAAAATTTTGTTAAAATTTTGAAACACGTGAAAAGGGAGATGAAATTAAATCAAGCAATTAAAAAAAATATATTTTCTGCACACGAAAAATGACGCCAGTGTAAAACAAAATAAAAAAGAAAATACAACACAACACAGAAAAAAAAATTGGGCATAATTAATTAAGGAATCACGCACGTACTCACACACACACACACGCACGCAGTTCCCAAAACGTCATGAACAAATACTTGTTTCTATGTGCTATCCAGATTTAATGTTGGTTCTTATCCCATCTGACGGTCAACTTATTTGGATTTGGCGTCTTTTATCATAACGGTAATTCTTCCATAATTTATTTTATAACAAATTCTTGAGAAGCGTTGTAAGGAGTTGATTATTTTGGTTATATATAAGCCATTCTGCAGTATGTGTCTGCCACTTCAATAGCTCGCTTATCTGTTAAACAGCGAGTGATAACTTACAAAGACAATTTAATCTCAGGATGCCCGGGTAACTGTCCAGATTTTAAATACAGGTATAATTATTATTGCAGTTATAAAACATATATTGTTCCTTTCATGGTAACACGCTACGTATTGACATGTTCCGTAGGGCTGCTGACACAACGCCGCGAAAATAAATTCAGACATTTTCTCCCTGCCGACGAAATGTAAATGCGCTGTGAACCGATCTCCCTTTTCCATATATCATCGGTGGACTTATGACTAATGTACTGTCAAATAGGTGGTGCAGAATTTTGAAATGAAAAATTTAAAATTTAAATATTATTTTTAAAAATACAAAAAATGTATTTATTTTTGTATTTATATATGTAAAATCATAGCCTACAACATTGTTATACACTGTGAATTTTTTTTCGGTTTGGTATGTCAGTTGGTTTTAGTGGCGTACATAAAACCGTATAGTGCAAATTTTGACGTTCACGACTCATTACGCGAAAACTATGAGAGATACAACAATTTTCTAAGAGGAAGATTTAGTCACAATTTATGTTTAAAATAAGGGAAAAAATATCTGGTACAAATATAAAAATATAAAAAGACGTTGAAAACTGTGGGGAAACGCGCCCTTAAGGCCATATTTACGCTATTGTTTATATTAAGATTATTTAATATTCTAAACGGGGGCAGATATCGTAAAACCGTCATATAGATTTGTTTCCTTAGATTTTGGTCGGCACTTAACAACTAGGTCTTCAGCGCTGGTATGATGTGACATTATGCGGGTATGGAGCACCACTGAAATGAAGGGGTGGGGGAAACGGAAGAACCGAAAATCCCGCCGACCAACGGCATTGTCCGACCCGATTTCCCACGTGCGAAAGTCCTGGGGCCGACCTCGCTGGGTATTGAGCCCTGATCGCCGTGGTGGGAGGCGAGTGCCAGCAGCGGTCCCCCAGATAGATTTGTTGAAAATTGATTTTACTTTTCAGCCTAACCATATCAAACCAAAAAAAAATAGCTATCCACTTAAATGAAATTGGTTTAAGTTAATAATTAGAAAAAACTATACAATTTTTGTATTTGAAAAATTAGGCCAAATGTGACGATTTTACGATGTCTACTACCAAGACGACGTAAAAAAAAATACTTTCGTGGTTAGTAGAAACCAAAAAATTACCTAAAATAGCACATTTCAACGAAATAGGCGTAATTTTAAGATTTTTTTTATGACTAGAGAAGGGAAAATTTGTGGGTTCAATGACTTGTATGTTACGATCCACTGTCCCATACATACTTAAGCGCGGTCTATCAGTTCATTGTCTGCTGTTCCACTGACTTTCAGCTAGTGAACAAATGGTCGGGGCTTGAAAATACACCGGACATTAACATGTAGGTAATTAAATTCGTGAGTTTTTTTCTTTCCTTAACTAAGACTCATACAGGGACAAACAATACAGTAAAACACATATTAAAAAGATTTCTTTCAATTTAATTCAAGAAACTGATTGCAAACTCATCTGAACTTCTTCTCCCCGAGTATCAGAAAATACTATAAATAGAGCATGAATAACTGCGTCTGACAAAATATTGGTAAATACTACAAAAATTGTGAACGACGTGAATGGCAATCAGTGCCAGAAGTAAAAGGATACACATGCAGGGCTTACAGAAAACAAGACAACACAAGCTGAAACAAGAAATCAAAGATAGTAGAAAGAAAGTGCTGGTAGCAGGCTGGAAAACATCTACATACGCGCATCACAGTGTTGTTAAAATCTTTATGTGGGACTATTAAACCAATCGTGTTTTCTATACTGCTTCGCCGTAACACCAAGCGTGTGGGGTAGAGTGGATAGTAAGACATATATTGCCAGCATAATCTTGCTATACACGACACCCATGGAATAATTGTATTTATCTGCTCATAAAGGAGCAGGATACTATTCATAGCCTTTATCTTCAGGTGAATGGTTTACAAGTTGTGCTGCTTTTAACCACCGATGCAAAAAGAGGGATGTTAGTTTGACGTGTCTGTGTATCTGCGTGTCTCTCTGTGGCATCGTAGCTCCTAAACAGATGAAACGATTTTGATTCAGTTTTTTTGTTTGTTTGTAAGGTGACTTAATTAGAGTGTCCTTAGCTATGATTCAAGAATATATGTACAGTCGTTTGTAGATCATCAGTTCTTTTATAGTTGTTGAAGGGATGGGAACAACTTCTACTGGTATGATCGATTCGAAATTGAGTATCCAGTGAGTTGGGAGTTTTTTAAGTTTTTAATTCAATATACATATTTACTTGTATTACTTACCGCCATGCAACGTAGTTGTCCCTAGTTTACGCGCCAAAGCGACAGTAAATTTGAAATATTTCAGTAAAGGGCAGACTAAACTGCAATATCGCAAGTATTCTCGTGTCTCAACTGTTTGTTCATTAAGGTGGTCGACTGCCCATACCGTTATGCAGAGTTACAAGACTATTCGCAACCTACCCAGAGTGCGTAAGTTATGTTTGCTAAGTAATGGCATTCAAAGACCGTTATACACATGTATGACCATCTCAGGTCTTTTCATCTTGGAAGTTTATTTTTACGATGATGTAAATGACTAAAATTAATGTCTCTGTGAACGGCCTCCTTAACTCTTGCTGCTGTGAGTAGATAGCCAATTTCTCTGAATACGCCAGCATCGCTAGGGCTTCCAGTATTTACAGGACCCGCGTTCTGCATGCTTCAATCATCGTAAACAGCCATTTTTATGGCATTTTTCTCATAGCTGTCGCTAATAAATATATGTGCGAGTATTTAGCAGAATCAACCGGCTGCAACCTAAACACCTCTGTGCTATTATTACTATATACGCGCCAGCAACACTATTATCCGTTGGTTTCAAGCACGAATTATTCCCTTATTTACTACTGGCTTGCATACATCAAAGGTGTGGCCATCACCTGTCACCCAATAACACACGTGACAGATATGCTTTCTTGACGTTCAACCCGACCTAGAATAAACCCACTATCAAAAATAAATATCCTTTTGGGTTAAAGTAAGTAGGCCTTACCATACAATACTTGTTGGTATGAGAATACTAAATTTACATTTAATTACATTATATAACATTATATTACATGTAGAGCCAGAAGCAGATACTGTGCATTATTTTTACAAAAATTAAAAACAAACTTTATTAAAAAAATTCATAATATCGCAGGTTTTTAGATTTGAACAGGCACAATTAATGCGTACATTTACTTTCCTGAATATAAGATTTCATTATATAAAGCAAATTTCTATAATCTGGCCTGTATTACTTCCTTAACAAAAAACAGAAGAAAAATCCTGAAAATATGCAAGCACTTTACTCCATTACTTGTATAAACTTGCTTATACTTTCAAAACTACCAAAATGGTGTCATTAGAAGAAAACGGACAGCCCATATTCTTCTCACCCATAGTTTACACCAGTCTACTGATGCATACATGACATCTATAGCCCACTGTTTCCGGGAACTTATTCATGCCAAACCAGAATTTAACCAGCAAATTCAAAGGCATGCAGACATAACCACTCGAGCCTATCTTATGTTACCTAATTAAAAAACCATTCAGGTGAGAGAGGCCAGTTTTAAACACGCAATTGAAAAGTTAGAACCCTGCACATGCGTACTACACAATTTTTTAAACACGAAGCTGCTCAGTAACTCAGCCAACTGTGGAAACCATCGTCGTATAATAAACTTCCTGACCACGCGAAAGTTACCAGAAATTATCTGAGCACCGTCACAATTCCAGACCCCTGGCGCGGGTAAGTATGCGGATTTTATAGGATCCGAAAACTGCACAATCAAATAATTTCTTTTTAAAACACGCGTCCAATATTTCTTCCGACACTATCTGCAGAAATATTTTTCCTGATGTTAATGCAGAACATGGTTTTGTTCGACAGCGATATCATGAAAGGCGACCGAGTGAAAAGGAATATAATTTAACATGTAAATATGTATTCTTTGTTCTCGCCAGGACTCTGAGACAGATAGCGTGAAGAAGCACAGAAGGTGGCTTCAGGCACTTGTGTCTGGATACTTAGTGCAACCACTTCAGACGTTTATGCTCAATCGCCTGTGTCAGGCATTTCATGCCAGCTTTTATTAGCCCAACTAACCTAAGAGAACAACCTTACTTAAAAGAACCTAACGTAACCAAAGCTAAAAAAAAGGTAACCTAAGTTTAACGTAATTCATTTAAATTAACCGAATACTACCTAACGTAACCTAAAGTAAACTACCTATAGGCCGTTCGCGATAAAGTGACCACTGAATTAAGTTTTCTTTCATCCGTTTCGCAGCCATATTTACAATTTTTAATATGATAACTTCCATGTAACTAAAAACCAGTGTAAACGTTTCAACACTCTCAAAAGTTAACCTCTACTGAGACAATAAAACGTATTTTTAATTTATTACAAGTTCTGCTGAGTGCTCAGTTTAAAGTGAACAGCCTATAACCTGTATGTGTAGAGGATTTCTAGCGCTTCGGGCGACGTATCTTTGAGGTCTGGCTGCAGCGTGTTTTAACAATGTTCACGATTCAATGACGACCGCCACCACAGCTGCCCCCCAATTGGGCATGCGCAACGAAATTCCATCAATTAAGTTAGGGAGCGGCGTTGCAACGATACAGTCCTCGGCTGCATTTTGCGCGACGCGTAGTGCCATGCCTCTCTCTCTCTAACCCCTCCCGTGAGATGTGAGGAGCTGCCTCCGCCTAACCCCTCTGGTGCCAGAAGAGAAGCACGCTCCTGCCAATCGTCCTTGAAGAGCACGCGCCCGAGCAATTAACAAAGCACTGCCGAACCCCTTGAAATATCGGCGTCTTGTGTCATCGCCGAGCTGTGAGACCAATATGCGAGGTGTCTGGGTCGCGCGGCGACGTAAAGGAGCGGCACCGGATCAAAGCAATGCAGTACAAGTGTATGGCGGCAGAAGAGTTGGAAAGAGTGTTTGGACTTACGTTAAATAGGACTCACAAGCAGGTTAGACTATCGCCGTAATTAGCGTGTGTGAGAGAGAATGAGAGAGATGAGAGTTCTCGAACGTTACATTAAGGGGGCATGGTACATAATTAAGCGCTAAATGAATCAGTTTAAAATTTTTCGTTTCTCGCAGTCTATTTGCAAAAAAATAAATAAACAGCAAACCTAAGTAATAGTGTTGCTAACTTTCCTAACCAAATTGTCATCTAGTAACGTATTCCTAAAGAACAATCGCTGCCGCCGTAATCTCTTAATTACATTTAATTACTGCGGAATAGATCACGCTCTACAAATGCATCATTATGGGTAAATGTTTGCTCATAAGATTGGCAAATATTATTATCTATGTTTGTTGCTATGTTGGTTTTCCAGATTACGTTCGAAAACGAGTCGATTTCAAGTTGTGATTTTAGCGTTAATTTATCTACGATGCACCCTTGAGTAACAATGACTGATGTAATATGAGAACTGCTTTGTGTAAGAGGGATTTACTGACTGTAGTTTAAAGCCCAGTTACATAAATACCGTATATAAATATTAATTCTGATTATTAACTGTAAATGAAAATTTACAACATAGTTAATAGTGAGCAAATAATAGTTGTAAGTAATTTCTTTGTTTATTTATTTAATCTATAAACGTACCACCGAACAACACAAGGCCTTGGTAGAGGTACACGGGGAAAGGGAGAAGGAGTCGGCCATGGCCTATATTAAGCAGCAACCTCTGCATTCGCCTGAAGTTCGGAAAACCCAGGAAAACCGAAATCAGGACGGTTACAGCCAGGGATAGAACCAGAGTGCTCCTGAATACGAGACAAGCGTTTTACCACTGCTCCACCTCCTGTAATTACAGGGATTTTAAAATTAAATTATGTTATTTAGTTTATTAAGATATCAACTCGATAGGACCCGACTGCGTTCAAGCCAATGAACTGGTATCAACGATCTTATCTTCCACTGCGGCAGAAACAATTTAGTCTCGGCCAGGCTGGATTAGTATAGGCGAGATTGTGGGCTTGTAATTTTGAAATCAAGCTCTGGACCAAGCTCGTGAGATACCAATCGTATCACCTAACACGGGATTTCCTCATCGTTCCTGTGGGGGTTTGTTGTTAACTCAGAATTCTCCCGGACGTAGTATGAAACGTGGAAGATATAAAAGGAATCGTTTGTATGGAGGGGGGGGGGAGAATGCCTGCCATACTGTTTTATTTTACGTTTCGTTGATTATTACTACTGTTTTTTTTTCTCACAAACTCACAGCTAATGGACGACTTGAAAAGAGGCGGAGCTTCAGTCAGGTGTGGGAAACAATTACTATCTCCATGGATACCGCAGCCGAACATAACCTTCATTTAGCTGTTTGGCGTCAAATGTCTCGGATGAGATGTACGTCAAGAAACTTGATTATTTGTTTGGAATTGGCCGTTTTTTTTTCAGGTAAACATTAATCTTATGTATTTGCGTACCTTAACCATGAAGTAGAAACTACTATTTTTTACCCTAGCGTGCAAATCTACAAATGCGCAACATTTTTGCTTTCTGCAATTACCAACTAACAAATCAGCATGTTTGTAAACAAGTTTGTTTCCCTCAGTACTTTTCCCCTGCGGTGACGTCAGGGGGCGTGTACTTCAAGTCGTCCATTACTGACTTACACAAAGGTTCAACGCAAATAACACCCAATTATAATCATCACACACACACACACACACATATATATATGTATATATATATATATGTATATATATATGTATATATATATATTGAAATATATATGTATATATATATTGAAATATATATATATGTATATATATATATTGAAATATATATATGTATATATATATATTGAAATATATATATATGTATATATATATTGAAATATATATATATATATTGAAATATATATATATGTATATATATATTGAAATATATATATATGTATATATATATATATATATATATATATATATAGAAATATTATGACTCCAAAATTCCTTAAGTTTAGCATTTTCACCTGGAGTTACCTCACGTGTATTTCAAATCTTAAGTTTCTGGTTAAATCAAAACATGAAAATTTCCAGGCATTATTTAACAATCACAAGACAATGCCGTTATCGATGCCGATTGTGCCACACGGCGTAACGACGTACAAATACGAACATTACTACAAACAACAGTACACGTATCACTACACACGTGATACAAAAGTCCGTGACGCTAATGTGACCAGAGATACGGCCAGTGCTTTCCCCAACACCATTCGTAATTAAAGCTCACCCCATTATACCGCCGAGAGGATAGTGTCCAAAATTAATTATATTTTTTTTACTTCTGATGAGGGTGTAGGCCTACAATTACCGAACTCGCCGGGAGACATGTTGTTTGCTGATATAATTGAAAGATAATGAACCGCATGGCCGAGTTACGATACACGCGTAGGCGACAAAGGATGTGTTGTGAATCTTTCTGGAATGACGACATATATGGATCAAACCAGCCTGTACTATAGAACAGGGCTGCACACTCGCGAATTAATCTATGCTTTCTAGTTCTCTCGTTGAAATCTTTTTAGTTCCTGAAAAAACATTAATTTACTTCAGTTTCATTTAACACTGTATAGCTACACTGCACAAAGTAGTTCATTCAACTATATATTATGTTGTTCTAGGAACGATAGGAGTTACGATCTATTTGTTGTACCTAAACCAGGGCAACTATGCAGTGAAATATTCACTGTTCTAGAGAAGATGTAACCGGTATAGTGTAATAAAAACTCTCTTCGAGATTAAATTAGTTACGTTCCGTAACTTTCGTAGGAGTGGTGATATGTACTTTTTATGGGATGAAGGTTAATACTGTTATGTACGATAAAAGCGTACAGGGAATAGTAAAAATTAAAAACAGTAAAACTCGACAGTTGTTCATTTTGAGTGTAAGTTCACTCTACATGAAAACTAATTTTAAAATTATATTAGTTGATGTAAATATTTGTATACAGTTTTTATTGCCAGTTGAATATAAGCTAGAATGTCTCAGTAAGATTAAAAGCGTGTTATAATGAACACAGAGTTAACAAATAATATTTGTAAATAATAATTTTACTTTCAAAAAAGAACAATTTCACAACAGTATAAGGAAGCTTGAAAAAAGCACCGAATCTAAATGGTAGGTGCGAAAAATTCGCTTCATTCAAACACGAACAATAAGATGATATAGCTACAGTACGCTGGTTACATCCAATCTGGTTGCAATAAACCGAGTTACTGTTCTCAACGAATGTGTTAAAAACAAAAGTACTACAGCGTAGAAAACTGTTTGTAAATGTACCTCATTGAGGTAGAGAAATGCTGAAAAAGAAGGCATGGAAAAAGTTTTCTAATAAACAAATGACTGCGTGTGTGTGTATATAAATATACATATATATACATACATATATATGTATGTATATATGTATATACATATATACACACACACACCAACACACACACACACCAACACACACACACACACACACACACATATATATATATATATATATATATATATTACACATACAGATTAGAAAACAGTCAAATGTTTACTAATGTTAGCAGACTTTTATGGTAACAAAGCTATACTGTTGGTCTATTTACAAGATGAAGTAGGGTCAGTGTCCCATGTTGTGTGTGTGTTTGTAAACTTCCCACGCTCGGTTTCAGTCGCCATATTGAATTTTATTATTTTTCGCTGTTTTGGATTTCTAAGAAGAAAATTGTTTAGTCAGCGACAATACAGCAAATTCTATTTACCTTGAGCTACAATATAAGCATGGGAATAGAGCTAGTAATGTATAGTTAGGTCGCAATTTGTCGCGCAAATTATCAACATAAAAAACATTTGCCATTCAGCTTGCGGCGTAGTTATATTTTTCTTCTTAGAATTCAAAAAAGAGCAAAATAATAAAATTCAATATGGCGACTGAAACCAAGCCTTAAGAAGATTATTTACAATCCCTAGATTCCCTATGCAATATTATAACCAACTTTTGGATTACCGAATCTTAAACTCAGATACCTATACTAATCCCTTATTCATTACCGCACAAAGAGGCAGACATTAAATCTTTATTATCGTATGTTGTCTGCAATATTTAATTTATTTAAAATGTATTACTGCAATTACAATTACGAAGTATTTCATCAAAAATATTATACATGTATGTATTAACTGGTTCTCATCAAGTCAACATAGCGATATCTTAAAGGTTAGATTACTTTTTATTGTTAGCAGATAAAGACATATGGGTTTAGTAAAGTGCACAGACCTAAAACGAGTGTAGTGGAAAAAAAAAACTTAACTTATTATGCATGACACATTAAAAACATTTGTCGTTCACGTTGTTATTGTTGAGGAGCGTATTATTATGAATAATAATATTTAAAAAATATATGTATTGTTGGCTGAACAATTCATTATTAAGTGCGGTGAAACCTATTTACTGTGTTCATTAATTTTAATACAATTTTAATTTACAAGTGGGAAGAACATACAATTTGACTGGTCGGAAATCTATAACTTGCGCCTTCAAATGTTCTCACTTTATTACGAATAATGTTTAGTAAATATAACCAGCCACAATGTAAGGAATGCAATAGCTATATATTATTTAATGTTATATTTAACATTTAACTCATAAATAGCCGAGCAACTTAATCCAACCTAAACAACCCTAACCTAAGCTTACGTAGCCTAGGCAATATAATTTAACCCAACTCCAGAACAGAAAAAACTTTTAAAGCAAACGCCTTTTGGTCAAACAGTTTTAAGGCAAATGCCTTTAGGGCAAAGAAAATTTTTAGTGCACAAGCCTTTAGTGAGTGAGAGAGAAATTTTGGTCAGCGCTTAACATCGAGGTCTTTGGCGCTGGTGAGGAGTGACATGATGTACGGAGCAGTGCCGGAATGAATGGGCGAGCGAAACGGGAGATCCCCGAGAAAAACCGCCGACCAGCGTCATTGTCTGGCACGATTCCTACATGCGATATTCCGGGGACCGACCCCGTGGGGAATCGAACCCGAATCGCTTTGGTGGGCGGCGAGAGGTCTGACGTCTCGGCCACCGCGGCCACAAAAAGCCTTTAGTGCAAAAGCCATTTAGGGCAAATGCCTTTAGTTCATACGCCTTCAGGTCAAAAGCCTTTAGGACAAACTAGTCTAAAGTAAACGTCTAGTCGGATGTGTTACACGGAAAAATATATATTTTAGTGTGAAAGCCTTTGGGGAAAACGACGCGCTTCACATTATGCTGCTTGCAGCGATACGATTTTATGCATACCTTTTCTGAAAAACCAAAATCGAATTATTTACAAGACACGAACAAAATGTGTATCTGTGTTTGTGTACTCAGGATTTTTCAAATGTAGATAACAATACATAAGAAGAATGGATGAATTCGCATATATTTCATGAAGATTCCTTGAGAGAAAATTAGGATGCATAAATTGTTAGATACAATTTGATAAAGGTTAATAATATAAGAGTGTCACTGCGTGATCCTGGCAGTGCAGAGAATCAAAACTGAACTCATTGTTTGACCCATGTAACCCGTTAGGAAGCGTTTCCGAAAACAAGTTTCTGTTAGCAAAATTTGTTTCGGTGTGGCCCATTACCATATAAATTTGTGCCCAAAATGTATAAAACAAGAAAGTATAAATAATCAGTTACTTAATACGGAAACTTCTCATAATACAGCACATTTAATTAAATTAATGCAGTACATATCAGCATAATCATTTATAAACCCTATATTTTATAGGTGTATACGCATGCTTCTGACGGCTCAGTCTTTTCATACCGGTCGCCTCAGCACGACATATTTTTTATCAGTTTTAAACTGAATTTGTTTACTACGTTTGTAAAAGCTTCTTAAAAATAACCCCTATTAACTATCCATGTAGATTAATAAAGTACTTTCAACCTCAATCTATTTTACAGTGAGTGAGAGATTTTGATCAGCGTTTAACAGCGAGGTATTTAGGCTGGTGGGAGGTGATATGACGTGAGTATGGAGCAGTATCGGAATTAAATGGCAAGGGAACACGGGACATCCCCGAGAAAACCCATCGACCAACGGCATCGTCCGGCACGATTCCCACGTGCGAAAATCCGGGTTTATTTTACTGCTCGGACCTACTGTGCATGCATTGATTTCATACCATTTCTACTATAGATAGTTCAGGATAAAGTGAGCACTTTTTAAACCATAATTACGGTTTTCCTTTCCGATAATTTATACACTTTTGTATTACAAACACAGCAAGCTAAGTAAGAATTCAAGTGTATAGAATGTACCGTACTCATATGTTGACGCCTGAGTTCATAATAAATAACATTTTAAGTTATTATTCTCACAAGATGGTTTTCAAGAGTGCATACTTTATCGCGAACCACCTATACTCTGATCTATAGGCTTGATTAGTTTCACAATAGTTTGATTATAGTTACCGGTCACGTGAGCTAGGAAAGGTCCTGGCACTGCGCAGAGGAGAAATTTCCTCCTCCTCCTGCTCCTAACCAGCAGGGGTGTGCGCATCTGCTGATTGGTTGTAGCTGCTAATGGCACACTCAGCTCTCCGTTACTTCCCCTCTTACAGGCGGGGAGGGGAAATGTGGGGCGGGTAGCTGCACAGCATATACCATTTCACGTCCGCTGCGTCACACTCTCCAATCCTTTGCTAGGCTACGGGACCTATACCGTGCTGCAGGCGAACGTTCAGAGACAAGACCTGCCTCCGCCAAGTAGCGATGTTTCGAGCGAGATGTTTAAAATTAGAGGCAATAAAATTATGCGCATTCAAACATCTCTGGCATAGGCTATTTAGGTCGTCCAGGAACGGCGGGACATGGAAGCGGCACTAGCCATCAAAACGTTCGCAGTGAGATGCTATAAGTCACGATTTGGCAACGTTGCACGTAATTAGTCCCCCTGTCGCTGTATAGATATCTTACTACCACTGTTCTGACCATCATGTCACGAGCGCTTCTGAAATTCCGAGCAGTCCAAACACGAACCTCCGTCTACTCGACATAAAATACAAACTAATACCTGGATGTGGAGCGCAAAAACGGATATTCTCAGTGAAACACTGCCACATTGTGCGCGAAAAATGTTGTAATGCAACAATTTGCCACTAACATTTTTGTCTCCAATTTAGCCCAGGTGTCTCGTGGTGTGATATTTACACTGCCGTTCCTTGACATCCTGTATGATATAATCTTCCCGAATTGTTTCTTGGAGCAACTGGATGACTCTCGCACGTGACCCAGCAGAAGAGTGACTGTGTCTTTGGTGCCTCGCAAACTCGATTAGTAGATGTGGTGAAATTTCGCGAATTTAATTACCTGCATGTTAGAATAACATATCCTATGCATACTCAAGTCCCGACCATTTGTCAACTAGCTGCTACTCAGTGGAACAGTTGACAAACGAATAGACAGGGCTTGAGTATGCATTTGATATTTGATTCTAACATGCAGGTAATTGAATTCGCGAAATTTCGCCATCTCTAGTTATTGGGTAAGGATACTTGCATGTTTGTTGTTGACTAAGGTTATCGGCGGTGTGAGAATTATCAACTGTGATCCAACAGTAAACATTGCATTAGTTTACATAATTTTGAAGTTTAACTTGACCTCCAATGTTTTCGCTAAAATTTCAGGCCCTTACTTTTAACTAAGGAAAGTTCCACGAGTTCGTGAGCTGCTTATTATAATATACCTTCGATCCCCGGCGGGTTCAGCCCAGATTTTTCACACGTGGGAAATGTGGCGAACATTTCCGTTGGCCAGCGGGATTTATCGGGGATCTCCCGTTTCCCCCGCATTTCTCCTTCTGTAACTTCTCCATTTTAGGGCTTCATTGCATGTCATCCGTCAGGATACGCAGATGCCTTCGGGCGTTCAGTCAAAAATTTGCACTCTGAGTATGATACGAACGGTGTATTTATATAAATAAATATCGTATTGGTGAGGGTATTTATTTATTTACAATACACCGTTCCTCTTAGGTGTTGATTTATTGGTGGATACAGGGAAAATTCGCGGGTTCACCAACCTGTAGACTAACCTTTAAGAATATCTGTTTACTGAAGCAATTAACAGCTGCTCAATAGCTGCTCGCTTTTGGGAAGCATTTATTTGTTTCTTTGTTATTGTACTGGAGCCCTGTAAGAGGTGTCAAATAAGTCCGGGGCCAATTGCGAAAGTTAAACGTCTAAGAGTTGCTTGAAGACTAACTTGTGCCTAAACGAAAACGCACAATTTTCGGGCCTCTATTGACTGGTTTCCCTAGCTTATTTTTGTTTCATGTGACCGTAAATTTCAAAAGTACCGCCATGGAACCATAGCTACTGATCTTGCCCTTTAGTAGACTATAAGAAGTGAACTAGGAACTAATAATTTTATATTTTTTTATAAAAGTTAACAAAAATGATATTAAAGGGTAACGTCAATAGCTATATTTCTATTGTAGTACTTCTGAAATTTTCGGCCGTGAAACAAAAACAGGCAAGTAAAACCAATAAACAAACACGTAGGAGACTTAACTCTTAAGCCCCAACCTTTTGTCATTAGCTGCTATTCGGAACAGCAGACAATGAAGGCATGGAAGAAGCTTGGGTATGCATAGGATAGTGGATTATAGCATTCAAGTAATTGAACTTGAAAAATTTTCCTTTCTCTGCCGTCTAAACAGTAGCAGAGACGAACATCGCCACTGATGAAGAAAAAAGCAAACTGCTCAGTGATTCAGTTTGCAGGGTTTTCAAGATGACCGCAAATATTAAACTTTAAGAGCGCGGTCTGCCACGATTTTCATCACAAATTTTAAATTTTTATTTGTACCAGATATTTTTTTCTTATTTTAGACATAAAATGTGACCAAATTTGACTCTTATGAAATTTTTTTATCTATCATAGTTTTCGCGTAATGGCTTGTTAAAGTCATATTTTGCATGTTTCCGTTTTAACGACTACACTAAAACCACCTGATATACCAAACTCAAAAAAATTACAGGGGTTGAATACATTCCAGGCTACAATTAAATGCTCATAAAATTAAAGAATAAAAAATTATTTGAATTAAAAAAAGGCTGAAACTAAAAATAAAAAAATTTTAAAATTCAATAATATTTTTTAAAAATAAAACTAATTTTTATTCTTTAATTTTATGAGCATGTCATTGTAGCCTGCAATGTCTTTATCCGCTGTGTTTTTTTTTTTTTTAGTTTGGTATATCAGTTGGTTTTAGTGTAGTCGTTAAAACGACAAAATTGAAAATATGACTTTAACAAGCCATTACGCGAAAACTACGAGAGATAAAAATATTTCATAAGAGCCAAATTTAGTCACATTTTTTGTCTAAAAAAAGAAAAAAATATCTGGTAAAAATAAAAAATAAAATAAAGATGATGAAAATAGCGGCAGACCGCGCCCTTAATGTATTTTACTGACTTTTCGGACTGTAATTTATTAAGTTAATCGGGTAACGACATACCCACAAAAGTACTAGTTCGCAATAGCATTATAGTATTAGTGCGATAATTTTACAGCGTCATCAGACAGTTGCATGGATAGAATTCGCCAAGTTCACGGAAATACGGGTTAATAAATGCGCCGAAAAAAATTGTAAAAATAGGACAAAATAATCGAAACTGGATTTCTGAAAGTATTGAATTAGTGTGGGCGATGTGTGTTTTAACGACATGAGGGTAAATTGATGACAATTTTATTTTTATTGGCACAGGCCGTTGCAAGATTATGTCAACACAGATAACAGAGGATGCCACAAATGTTTCTTCCGCTACATTCTGTGGACTCTTGGGCAAGAAAAAAAAGGGGGGGGGAGTTTAGAACCTTCTACACGTGTCTCCCGTCAGCCCGCATCTTTTTTGCGCAATAACACTGAAAACAACATCTGACATGTCTACTGCCGACACAACATTCAACACTTCCTCCTGTATGTCTTCGTAGCAGCTCACAAAAAAAAGTGTGGATAGCTATAAGATGTCCAGCTTTTGTACGCCATTACAATAGTAGAGAATAAAGAGGCGCAATTTAAATAAAAAAACTATCACACGTAATTTTATATACAAATACATTTTCGGTTATATAAACAAAATTAATTAACTAAGAGGGGAAAAAAAACAATTACTGCTTGGAAACAACATAGGGAAATGATACATTTAATAATAAATACGTTTTATATTAAACTGTAAAAATAATTTAGGTACTTTTCCTGTTATATTTTTTATTTGAATTTCATTATCATTATCGAATGTTTGGAGCACGAGCTGAATTAATTTAAATAAATTCAAACCATTACGGCAGTTATTCATGCCAGCTTTCCCGCCGCACTCTACAGGGCCGGACTCCGTAGCGTAGCCGGTTTGGCGCCGGTCTACGGTGCGAGACGTCCCGGGTTCGAATCCTAGCGCGGGAATGGCACCCTCATCCGCACTTAAGGTCTCGTTTAATCCTCTCACCTCGCCTCCACCTCAAGCGCGATGTATGACTAATGGCTAGCGACCTGAACAATTATCGTTTTCACTTGGGCACGAGCTAGAATTCCAAGAACTCTAAGTCTGTGCCACATTCACAATTGGACTTTGACTTTTGACACCTCCTGGAAGCCAATAATAAAATTGAAACTAATACAGACATATATCACTTTAACAGTAAGCATCTACTAAGCATCTGCTGTCTGCTTCAGTTGACAAATATTCTTGCAGGCTAGCCTAAAGGTCAGTGAATCGACGAATTTTTCCGGTATCTACTAATGGCGAAAATCATCCAGCAACATGAGAAACCAGGAGAAACTTCATACTAGTTCAGGTTCTTGCCCGCATACAGTTTAGCCAGGAGGTAAAATAATGAGTAAATGTCCAAAACCAGACGTGTCAACAATAACACGAAAATGAGCTAAACGTATTTTCAGTATAAAGTTGCTGAGTTACAAATGAGTATGTCTTTAGTCACAAAATAAGACGTCAATTTTAAATATCAGGCGGAAATTTGTGTTTCATTAAAAACCACACATTTCTACTCCACTGATAATGTGACTTTGTGACAAGGGCAAAACACCAAAGACTATGAACTTTTCACCAAACTTATTTTGCCCTTATTTTGTTACAATGCCTTACGTGTACATCTGCAGCTCTGCTTCATAGTTATTAGCAGCGTGTCTGTGTGTGAAGCGACGTCTCTCATTTGATAGCGTCACAGTACGGTTAGTGCAGTACCATGCATATGTCTGTAATTTGCGGGTAGAAGCCCTAGTCGTGTTAAGAGTTACAACATCTAATCACTGGTTATGAAGCATAACTAAAATACAGATATCCACGTACGGCACTGGAACAAACTGGGGTATAATTACTTCCACGAAACGTTCGTAGCCCTAACAAGAGCTGGTACCAACCGGAAAGCACAAATTAATAAACAGTCGCCTGTGAATGTTTACTACTTTGAAGCCAAGCATGTCCACAATGTTCATTCGCAGCAAGATACGACCATTATTTTTCTTTAGTAAGGAAGAAAACATAGGCCTAGTAGTTATATAGTATATCACATCCATTTATGTAATTATACAATAGAAAGTACAATAACAAACCAGTCAATTAATATTCGTATAAGTATCCAAACTTTTTTCTTCGTTTTTCTGTAAAATTTTATAAAATGGACATGTCTGGTTTTCAAACTTTTCTCCTTAAACGAGCAGCGACGAAATAGAGTCTCTAGTAATTATGTCCACGCTGTATAGTAATCTGTAAATATTCACAGATGACAAGTGGTTTTACACTCTTGTTGATGAAGCACAGGGTCACTTTCAGCATGTCTTCACTTTAAGCATATATGATTCCGTTTAAAAGGGTAGGTGCTATACAATGCATACACCCTATACATATACAATATATACACATATATACATATATATGCATACATACACATACATACATATACATATATACACATATATATACATATATACACATATATATACATATATACACATATATATACATATATATACATATATACATACATATATACACACATATATATATACATATATACACACATATATATATATACATATATACACACATATATATATACATATATACACACATATATATACATATATACACACATATATATATACATATATACACACACATATATATACATATATACACACATATATATATATACATATATACACACATATATATACATATATACACACATATATATATACATATATACACACATATATATATACACACATATATATATACATATATACACACATATATATATACATATATACACACATATATATATATATACATAAATACACATATATATATACATATATACACATATATATATACATATATACACATATATATACATATATACACACATATATATATACATATATACACACACATATATATATACATATATACACACACATATATATATACATATATACACACACACATATATATACATATATACACACACATATATATATACATATATACACACATATATACATATATACACACACACATATATATATACATATATACACACACACATATATATATACATATATACACACATATATATATACATATATACACACATATATATATACATATATACACACACATATATATATATATATATATAT